>VBRH01000031.1:186686-210004 GCA_014578085.1 Cardamine resedifolia | reverse complement strand
TTTTTTTAAAAATTTAATTTGGGAGATAGTACAATTCGAGTAGATTGACAGCACGAGTGCATCCTGCTAAATTAACACGTGTTTGTACTTAATACAAAATTTTGGTGACAATAGACGAAGGCATAATTACAAATGCATGCTAATTGTTAAGAGAGTCATACACGTTTTTTTTTTTTTGTCCTAAATCTACAAGTATCTATAACACCCGTCTTCTCGCATTTTTTTATTGTAGACCGTCCCATGCATGCACCTATAGTAAGAGTAGCATAGTACACAAAGAATTACCACAACCAAAATATTATATAGACTCTAGACATTCAGTTTAGTTAATCATGAGCGGAAGCATCATGAGTGCAACATCATGGATTCATGGTTAATTAGTCTCATGTTCCTTATCTTTGCAATGCTCGTGTCTGAAAATCCGAAGTTGTCAGTGGCAGAAAATCCGGTGGTGGTACAGTGTAAGAACCAATGCAAGCATGATCATATTCACGAAGTGGTCACAGATTACAAAAAGAGAGAAGAGTGCGAAGATAGGTGTGATTCGTATCACTACATTGCAAAAATCATGGCCATGGAACGGGAAAAGAGAAGCCGACTCGATTAGAATCAGAATGGCTTGAGGGATCTATGCGAGAGAAGATGCAGGAAGTGGCAGGCACCCGACTTGGAACTTTGCGTAGAAGCTTGTGTTAACGAGAGGTTTTACTCTTCTTCAATCAAAAACATGTTTCCATAATCTAATTAATAGTAAATGTTTGTGTAAAAGACTTGAAAATAAAATCAAGTTGGACTGTTGCGAACCGTAAGATAAATTTGGATTGTGAATTATTTTTCGAAACGACTATATCCGCAAGTAACTGTGGTTTGTGTGTGTGTGTTAATTACATCTCGTTTAATAGTGAACGAATAAAACGATTTTGTATTTAACTTTGATTATATTCGATTTATTAGAGACGTGGATCCCACGGGACTCTCTCCCTCCACGTGGGATATTATCACAAGTCCAAGCTCCAACGGTCCACACATTGCTATTTTCAAAGAAAGTTACGAAACCCACGAATTTTATAATACGACGTCGCGTCGTCCAATGATAAGCGAGGTTTCTTAACCTACTTGAGTTATTAGAACTAAGAAGAAACCATAATTAAGGCAAAGCCTCAAACTAGAAGATCTCAAAGTTTTCGACAGTACTACAAACTAACACACCAACACAAAAACAATCATCGTGCTCTAAACTAATTAACTAAACAGATTAACTTAAACCTCATCCTCTAATCCCAGTCTTAACAAACAGAATCACACCCAAAAAAAAAAAAACGTAATTACGAGAGATTTGTAAATATTTTTATAACAAAAGGCAAGTGGCGGCAAGAGTGACCAACACGGTGAACAACGCAGGAGCATTCACGTGAAACGCCGCGTTTTTCCCATTGCTGTTCTCTGAACTTGTCGGCGAGTCTGATGGAGCTCCTTCCGGCGAATCATCCTCCGGAGGTGCAGGCGGAGAAGCCGCAGCGGGAGAAGGTGCTTCCACTGGAGACGGGGACTTAGCCGGAGTCGGTGTCGATGCACTCACTGGCTCCGGTGCCGGTGCCGGAGATGGAGATTTTCCAAAGAGCTCGGTGGGGAGTAGGACATTATCCACCGTGAAAATCACGACAGGTGTCTCATCAACCACCGTATCGGCGAGTCTCGACGGACCAACGCCGGTATGGAGTGTAACCTCGTCGCCGGAAGTCGACGTCGTTAAATCGTATTTCCCGGCACCGTTAGTAGCTATTGTGGAGATAGCATCTTTGTTAGTCTTCAATGAGCCTTTAGGTTTGTATTCAGCGAGGGCGTGATACTCTAGGAGCGAGACTACCTCAGCTTGCGTGAGCTTCGTCAGATCGGGTACACCTTCGGCTTTAAAAGCTTCATCGGACGGTGCAAAAACCGTCAAACCTTTTTTGACCGTTGATTCGTAGGTTTTAAGTACACCGCTCGAAACAAGCAAATTCGCGAAGGTTTTACAACCGGCTTTCTCGAGAAGTCCGGTGAAGTTGTTAACTCCGCCGGCGGATGGAGCAGAAGCGGTTAGGATTCCGGGAGGGATGATCGGAGCGTCGATTTCGAGAACGGAGATGTTGTAAGGGATTTTTTTAACGGATTTAGTGTAGGAGGAATCGAGCTTGGATCCAGGAGCGGCGGAGCCAAATCCGACCTTGCCTCCTTTAAGATCGGTAACGTTGACGAATCCTAGGTTTCCGGGAGCGTTTCCGGTGGTTTGGTAAAGCGTGGTGGTGAGAGTGGTGCCTTCAGAGAGTTGGTGGAGTTTTAAGGGATCGTAGTAATCGAGGAGGACGAGGAGGCTGAGAGCATTTTTTATGACGGAGAGTGGATGTGTTCCGGCGAGGGAAGACATAGCGGCATTGTTGAGGACAAGGACGGTTATGGTAGTTCGGCTGTTGATTTCGTCGGCGAGCTTTGTTTGGGAAAGGTAGCTGTTAAAGGAGGAATATTCCGGCGAATTAGAGAGGATATAGGTGATGTTATGGCTGGAGACGGTAGAAACGACGGCGAGGAGAGATATAGTAAATGCGAGGAAAGAGAAAACTCGTGATGGCGCCATTAGGGGTTGGACGGTTGAGTGGAACTGTGGAAGTGAGGACTGCGGAGAAGAGGAAACTGAGAAGACTCGGAGGGATCAAATTAAAAGTAGGATAGAAAATGTTTAGTGTTAACCATGGTTATATTAAAGCGTTAACTATGGTTAAAATGAGAACACGTGCTTACTTTTACTATAAAGCCTGTAATCATGAAAATGGGCTTTGGGCTTCTTTCTCAGGTTCGTCTTCCAAAAGCATCCGTTATAATCATCAAATGTCATCGTCATCATTTGTTAATGATTTCATGGTTACAACTTACAAAAGATTACGGCTACGAGTTAGTAACTACTAAATGTATTTAAACCTGAATTTAATTTAAGACTTACTTTTGAATTTATTTGTTGATGATGCTCACTAGGATATTGAAATATCCAAATTTAGGAAAGGCATCCAGATTAAAAGGATTAAGACATCTTATTTGCACTCCATCCCTGTCTAACAATTTAATCGTTCGTAAATGTAGTCCTATTTCTTCATTAGTTTTCTAAAGACATAAATTAGTGTCGGTATCAATTTTAAATACTTGGTCAATATGTGGTATCATTTTTAAAAAAATGGAAAGAAGGTTCTAATTGCTCGACAAATCACTGATACAGAAATAATTAATGAAAAAATAAATACATAATTTTTACAAACGGAAATCAGGATATTTAGTATCGTATAAAAAATCTACAAAAGTAAAATCCGTAGATTAAAGACCAAATTTGTTTAACCAAATGAGTAACCGTTGATACTGGGCGGGCGGAGATGAGGCTTTATTCCTTAATTTAAGCCCACTGATAATGCTAATAACACGTGTGAGCACGTGTCACTCTTCAGCTTCACATGATTTTAATAATGGGCCTGTCTTAAGCCCAAACTGCGTAAACTGGTCAAAAAGCAACGACGAAGACAAAAGCTCCGCCGCAGATTCTCAGATCGGATCTTTTGAGATGCAGAGGGACGTGTCGAGCTGCAACACTTACAACTATGGCGACGCTCTGTATTGGGACGCGCGTTACGTGCAAGACGCGCTATCCTTCGACTGGTACCAACGCTACTCTTCTCTCCGCCCTTTCGTCCGCAGCTTCGTCCCTACTTGTTCACGAGTCCTCATGGTTGGCTGTGGCAACTCCCGTAAATCTCTCTTCTCTCATCTCCGTCGTTGCAATTGCCATGAGTTTGAAGAACACTTATCATTGATTGAATTTGAGTTTAGAAGCATCCAATTTAATGTCCTCATTCTTTGGTTCAGTGATGTCAGAGGATATGGTGAAAGACGGGTACGAGGACATCATGAATGTTGATATCTCTTCTGTGGCTATTGAGATGATGCGAACCAAATATGCGTGTGTTCCTCAGCTCAAATGTACGTTTTTGTACATAATGTCCATTGCTTGCTTTATTAAAGTAAGAAACTTTATTTTCTTAGTCACCTTTTTGGTTACCCAACAGATATGCAAATGGATGTTAGAGATATGAGCTACTTTTCGGACGAGTCTTTTGACACTGTCATTGATAAAGGTATGTTTTTGTAGCCAATTACTCTGTTTTTTTTTTGTTCCTCTGTTTGGTTTTCTTGAGGTGATATTTTGTTTGTTTCTTTTTCAGGAACCCTTGATTCATTGATGGTACGGAATCTCATCCTTTGTTTCTCGTATTCATGTCTCCATGCGTTTTGAAGTTTTCTTGTTTTGTGTGGTACGATGGCTTCCAGTGTGGCAGTGATGCTCCTCTAAGTGCTTCGAGAATGTTGGGTGAAGTTAGCAGGTCATTTATATCATGGCTACTCCTGGATCATCTCATATAGATAGATTGCCATTATTGGATTCTCTTTTAATATAATTCCCTCTTCTAAACCAACAAAACTCTTCTCTTTCATTTGCAGGCTGATTAAACCTGGAGGGACCTACTTTTTGGTAATATACTTTCACTTGCATTCCTTTTATGTCTAGAACTGTTCTATTACATCGTTAGTAAAAAACCTAAATATTGACATGTGTGTTTGTTATGGCGTTTGGTAGATAACCTATGGTGATCCCAAAGTGAGAATGCCTCATTTGACTCGTTCTGTGTATAACTGGAAGATCTCCTTATATATAATACGTAAGCTTCCCCTTTTTGTTGTAAGAAAATTTCTTATGAGTTGTGTTCTTTGCTTCATTCCTTTGAGTTCTTGCAGCAAGACCAGTATTTAAAAAGGCAGGAACTTGCAGCTCGTCAGAAAAATCGTGTCTGGAAGCTATACCTGTGACAAGCGATGGAATGTTGCCACATGATTATGTTCTGGAGGATCCTGATTCTCATTTTATTTACATATGCAATAAGACGGATGAAGAAGTAGCTCAACTACCTTCTTACCCATTAATGGAGGATGTTTTGTAGTGATTGTTGTCTGTGGATGGCATTGAGGCTAAAACAATGCAAAATTGTGCATGTGTGTTTGTCTTCTTGATCCCCATATAGATCACCGATCTGTTGTTGTATTGTATGTGTCTTGTGTTCTATCTGAATTGATAGGTCCGAGCCGGAATTGTTCAGACAACTCATAATCTCTTTTATACGAATAGACATCTTACTCTATCTTATTCGTAGTCTAACAGGAAAACTGTAAAATCATTTGGACCAAACAGAAAGGTAAGTTTTACGTAGGAAGAAGATAGAACAAAACTCGACGATTTGGACCAACCAGAAAGGTAAGTTTACGTAGGAAGAAGATAGAACAAAACTCGAGGATTTGGTTTCTTGAATCCAATATCTTGTAGCAGTTAATGAAGATGGTAAAGTAAAGAGCTTAAAGAGTAGTAATATATAAAACATCCTCTTAAAGATAATAATAGTAGGGTCACACAAAAAAATAAACCAACTGATAAAAACAAGGGTATCATCACTACAACTTGAAAATATACTCATCAATAATTCAAATGACATTGCAAAAGAGAGGATCCAATGACATAATTGTTGATGAAATCAACTACCATTAAGCCAATTAATTCTACATTTGCATTAGCTCAAGGAGTAGAGATTGGCAGACAAGAGAAGCAACAGTGTTTTAATCCATAACGTTGAGAGACCATATAGGACGAGTCATACGATTGTTGGGTAGAATATCAACCTTGCCAGGACCGGACGCATACGAACCAAACCTTGAGTGCATGTCTCTTCCAAGTAAACATTTAATATGTAGAGTCACACAACAATCCTCACACGTATAAAACCTTTTGCCTGGCTTTATTTTTGTTTCACATATCTCACACCAATTAAGGTTGGTCTCACACTTGTCTTCTCCATAAGAAAGGGTAAGGATGTGTTTATCGTGCTTATACCTCACCTTTTGAGGTAGGCTAGCACATTTGAAACACAAAGAAAAAACGCATTCAATGCAATTGAACGTTTCATCAGAACCAGAACCATAACGTAATCCCCAGTCATTGCAAATCGAACAGCTCCTACACTCCAGGTTCGGATGTTAGGAATAAAGGATGCACATGACTTTTATGGATCAATGGCTCATAAATCGTAGCACACTGTACGTGCAACGTGAAACTACATTCTCTACGGCTACACTCGTAAAAGAAACCACTGCACACTTTAGAACAAGCTGAGCATGAAAAGAAATAAGGAGATTCCATTCGTAGAACAAGTGGATGTGGATATATCGCATGATATATCCTACGAGAAAGATTCGCGCATGTTTCGTGGAGGATAAAACCACAATCCAGACATGAGTAGAAGTTACCGTAATAGATAGGCATAATGCACGCTTTACAAGATCTGTATTCGTCATAAGCTCCATCAGTACTGTCCTCATCGAGTTTGAGATGATGATGTTCATGACTGAAGTGGCGTATGATTCCATCACTTAACCTTACAAAAGGCTCAACTTCTTCTTCTTCTACCTCTTCTGGCTCTCCCTCAAGTTCTTGTCCATCCCACACATTTTTCCCGTGGCACATCTTGAATGAGCAGAATAAGAGCAACCCTCATTGTTGCAAATATATATCCTCCATAATCATTGTTAATCTTTCTACGACAGATGTTACAAAACCAATCTCCCAAGGCAAAAAAAGATGTAAAAGAGATACGGTGGGGATGACGAGAAATCCGTTTGAGCCATGGTAAATCGAGACACCTTTTATGGACTACAAAGTCACAAGCGGGACATATATAGATTGGACTTCTTGAATCGTCCAACGCACAAACGTTGCAGTTTGTGGAAACTTGTCTCGGAAACAAGGTGAGTGTATGCTCATGCCTCTTTGGATGCTCTATGGAGAAGAGAGGTTTTTTATCCACGCAAGCGAGCTTTATAGCAAAATCGCAACTTGGACAGCAATAAAACATATCCTTGAGAGGATCTTGACAACATAAGCATTTTCTGGTACTTACATCATTGTCACATCCAACAAACATGAGAGAGTATGTTTTGGATGAAGAGGGTGCTTGATTGGTGAATCTTCTTGTAAGATTCTTCGTGGCCATTCCCATAGCATTTCTTGCAGTAGACATAAATGATCTCTTCTACTTGAAGAAACTTGATGAAATTTTTGGTGTCAGCTTCGCACTTTTTCTCCTTGGGATCACCATGGATTTTCGTAATGAGATGAAATTTTCCTTCTCTCAGTTCGACCACTGCTTCAACCCGGGGACATAGGGAAACAAGATCCTTCTCCGAATCCATAGAGGTAGAGGTATGTGTTATGGAAGAATATTTTATGTGAATCAGTGGGGTTTGATCTGAGTAGATCTTACTGCTATACCTCTTTAATTATAAAGAAGAAGGAACATCAAGATTTCAACGTTGTGGACACCTCACTAGCTATTCCTATATTTTTTAAATAATTGTTTTGGTCCACAGCCCATATTTTTATAAAGTTTATACTGACAGCTCAATAGAGTGTTGTGGTAGTTAATGTTCTTGTAAGTCTATGCAATTTTTTATTTTATCTGTTAGTATTATTCCCAATCTCGATACAATATTTTTTTCTATGACCATAAATATTTAGGTATAAAGAAAAGATAAATAGATATGAAGACAATTATGACGTATTTTCATCCTATCCTAGAGAATACTGTATTAAAAACAGAAAAATCAACTCAAAATGGGCAAATGATCGTAAAGATCAAGCTTAGTCTATGTTATTAACACATACCATTACAAAGCAAAACATGTGAAAACCTGACCTTCAAGTGCATCTGATGTTGACTTTCCGCTGTAAAAAACACGTTTGTGATGCTTTTATTGAAGGGGTCTAATTCATTTTCATTCAGAGCCAAGTTTCAGCGTCTGATCCACCACCTTCGAGCTTAACTGTGCAAGCAATTTCAAACAAAAAAATGTTTTGTGTTCTTACGAGTTCCGAGGCAAAATTAAAAATCTAAAGTAAAGAGCAGGGTAACAAAACTTACAGCTGGATCGGTGAAGATGATCAACTGTTTATCTTCTGTGGAAACTAAGAGGTTAGTGTTGTCTGTGTTCAGAGCCATGGCTGTTATATTCTGCCCTTCACCAAGCTTCAGCACATGGAACACCTACACAAGAATAATTTCTGGCTTGTTAGGAGAAAAGTATCATACAACAACATCAAGATCAATGTTTAGCAAGAATATCTTGTGTTGTTTCACATAGATAAGATTGAATAATAATTACCTTGAGAGTGTATAAGTTGAGGAAGCAAATTGAAGGAGACGGAATATTCAATCTGTCAATTTCCTTAGCTCTACTTGGTGAATTTTCTTCATCAAAGTTGGAAGATGAGCTCACACCAATCACAACATTTTGGCTGTCCATGGATAGTTCCATGCAGCTTATTGTACAAGAGGGAGGAAGTCTCGCTTTTGGAACGACAACTCCGTTAATGGTGAACGTTCTGATAGAATTTTCCAATCTACTCCAGACCACTATGACTCCTTCAGACGAAACGCGAATAGCATGAGCCTCAATCCCAACTAGCCGTCTTATAAGTCGACCTTTTCTTACGGAATGTAGTAGAACATCCGATGACTCAGAGCAAGAAACAACGATTCCTTGATCTGAGCTAACACAGCAACAAACTATTTCTCTTCGGTGCCCACGGAGCACTTGTATTGGCCCTTCAATACGACACTTTTTGGCTGCCAAGGTGTTGCTTGTGGAGGAAGGCGTTCCAGAGGTTGTTGTCTGTTCAGACTCACTTGTCTCAGAAGTGAATCCTTTGTGAAATCTCCACAGTAAAACAGTTGTGTCCCGTGAACCTGTCACAAGGAAGTTGTTGTCTGGAGACAGAGCTAGACATGTTACAGGGGCACAATGACCAAAAGCTGTTTCTAGTGTTTTCGCTCCATCTGATGAGATTAGCTTGATGCTGTAATCCACATGTCCACCTAATCAACATACATGGAATAGTATCAATCACCAAACCTTAACATAGATCAGAGCGTTTAAAAACTGCTTACTAGTGATAATTTCTCCGTCGCTTGTAATAGCAGTGACAGAGGAACTTCTGATTCCTGATGAGGCAAATGCTTGTGCTTGTGGATATTCCCAATCACTCTTGAACATGCGTACCAATGTTCCGCCAGTAGAACTCGGCTTCCCGTGATGAAAGATGAATGGAGTATTTTGGCCATCAGGAGTGTTTGGTTGCCACTTGTGCTGTGCAATATGTGCTGCAGGCACATTCATGTCAACAATCACAATAGTATCCGAAGATGCATTGATGGCTGAAGCAGGTAAGTTGCAGTGTTCTGGAGCTGGAATAGGATACGGTTTTATCTCCTTCGGATTCCGGAAGATGGTCTGAACAAGAGTTTAAAGTATTTGTCAAGTTTTCGAATGTTCAAATTTAGCACAGAGGAATACAAAAAACTTACATAAGCATTTACCTGCATATGAAGGACATCTTTCAAAGGCATTCTTTTGATGTGAGGCACAGTCAAAAGCTGAGAAGGCGTTTGTCCAAAATGAGTTATCTGGTTTTGAATAGTGCGCTGTTTTACCTTCATCAAATATCCATAGGCAAGTTACAGAAATAGTGTAATACCAAAACTGAGCAACTCCAGTAGTAGTATAAAGATAACTTACTGGATCCGTGATCCTATCAATATCAACAGTCCCCTCGTAGCTAGTGTAGAAGAAAACATTATTTGCCAGTATAGCTTCCTTACCACATTGCTTATACCTAAACGAATAAGTTCATAAGAGAAACAGAAAGTGATCAAACCAATCAAACAAGATATTTTAATGTGTTGACAAGATGTCAGTTCACGAAGAAAACCTACCCGAAAATGAGATCAATCCATTCATGCAAATGTGCAGAGACATGCTCGCTCTCAAGAGCCATTCGTTGTTTGTGTACAAAATCAGTCGGGCTTTTAGCCCAAGGAGGAAGCTTCACAGAATCTGATGAGTGAAGAACAACATCAGAAAACATGGTTTATTTTGCGTAGACAATGAAAGGAACCGAGATAAACTCATACCAAGCTTTTCGACCAAGTTCTCGTTGGTCAACACCTCAGGAAGGTAAAACAACTCTGGAACCTATAAGCAAAATGAGGAGGCATGAATATGATGTGACTACGCTCTTCACTTGAAACGAAGAGAAAGATGATTAAAGATACTAGATTTGGTGCTGTTGAGAGGAACCAATTCTTACCAACTCATTCACATTACTCATATCTTGGAGAACTCCTTTCCAAGCGGCTGCAATGTCTGAAAACATGCTTTTTGCACGATCCATCTTTCCACCTTGCAGTTGAATTGAAAGGGTTGTAAAAGGTTCGACTCTAGCTAGATAATGCAACACCTACCCACAAGAGATAACAAATTATAAACCATCATAAGTGCAAAACTCTATTCTCTTGCAAATCAAAAATACTAAATATTGTCTTTCTTTTGTGGTTAACAATTTCAGATATCAAAGAGAAGATAACCTACTGCTCCAACACTTGAATAATGTGAACCATAGTGAAATTTGGGGATGACTGGATCTTCGTAGCTCGAGTATTGTTCTTGAAATTTTTTCAGCCGCTCCGGGTTCACTGCACCAATTGGCTGAACATATACAGACCCACATTACAACAATTTTTCAAGATTAATGGACCACTATATGCTGGCATAGAGCCAAACTTCAAATAATACCACCTTGGAAAGATCTCTGTAGTTGGATGGATTTGAAAGGTCGAGAAGTTCTGATGTATAGTCGCACAAAATCCATGGGAAAACAGGATACTGCAAAGATATACAAAATAGATCAAAATAACCCAAAAATAAGATGATACTAAAAACATTTCACTAATGAAAAGCATTCTCACTATCACAAGATTTACCTGAGTGATGTCATTATAACTACGCCCAGCCAATGTGTTGAGCTGCATCAAGTACTCAAAATTGCTTATCTGCAGAACAAAAAATGCAAGTATCCAGCTAGTGTTACTTCGCTTCCAGAGGTTATTCAAGTAAAAAAATGAAATGGCATGGTGAAAATGAAGGATAGTCCTTGAGTACCTCCCATCTAACCCAGCGCTCCATTAACTGTGTTCTTCTCAAAAGTTGGTCTGACCTCTAAACAGGAAACGACTCATGTAAGTTTTGCAGCACAGTGAAAAAATTTAGTCAGCTTGGTTCTTAGCTTTGTCAAACCTGAACTAAAGAATGGGCAATACGGAGAACAAAAAACACAAACCTGAGTTGCCAAGTAAATATTTTCCAAATGAGGAGGCCTTGCTTGAGCAATAGCCCAACAAGCATTTGTTCGTCCCTCAGTGTTCTAATGTGTTCATCAAAATTCAGGAAAGTAATTGGTAAGAGGAGGCAGGGACTTGGAATTTCCAAGTTAAAGGAAAAAAAGAAGAGAAAATATAATGTAACAGAGAAAGTTTTTCAGATACCCCAAAATCAAAGAAGAAGTTTGAGCGATCGACCATAAATAGTTCCAAAGCACTCTTCCTCAGTAGATATCTGTGAAAAGGCAATATTAATAAAGATATATTACATAATAAAAAACGGAGTACATAGTGATCTAGGGACAACACTGATGATGAAACTTTACCGTCGGCTATAAATCAGATGAAGAGAAGACATCAACCAACTACGATCTCTTTCTTGGTCTCTTGATTTTGAACTATCTGACTTACCATCCAAATGTTGTTCTTCTCTTTTGTCAACAATAAAATTTATTCTCTGTGTTGTAATCTGAGAAAAGCATTAAAAAAAAAACCATTTGAAACAAGTAAATTCTCAAACAAGTAAAAAAAAACCCATTAGTCGAACTTACTTGAAAGGTTCCTTTCACAACCCTTAGTGGCCGGACCATAGAAGAGGAAACTTCAAGAACAATCCTTTCATCAAGTTCCTTGATAACTACTTCTGTCGACTTTCGAACCATATTCTGTTCACTCAAAGGTCGATGATCTTTAATTCCAGTATCCTCAAGTGAGCCAGACATCCTCTCTTCGTTTTCCCCTTTCTGTTCTCCAACATTACCCTCTGTTTCAAGATCATCAGCTACTCCCTCTTCATCATCTTCATACATTATTTCCTTTGCTATTGCTTCAACAGCAAGAACATGTACATTTGATGGAGAACCCAAGTTATCGTGATTATCATTGTTTCCAGCTGCCTCAAGATGATGAGTACCAGAATAGTTCTGCCTTAAACATTGTCTCATCCTCGAAGAACTTTCCATAGAATCCAGTTTCCAGAAAATCTGCAAATGTGATGATGTTAAGTTCTCAGTATGTTTTAAAGTTCAAACCAGAACAATGTAGCTTACGTGTTTGGGACTGCATAAATGATCTTCAAAGGGTCCAAAGAAGCATCTCATCTCTACCAAGTAACGAACGAGTTTGCGCCAACCACGGATTCCAATGCCTAACCGATTTCTCACTCTTATATCATTTTGCATACGCCTGTCAATCTATCATTAAATCTGGATTAGTGTCTATAATAATTCAAGAAAAAATGAAGTGTGTGACAAGGGCCGAGAGCAAACCTCAGATCTCTGCATGTTACGTGCTAAGGCAAAGCTTGCAATAAGTACAGCAATAAATTTGTAGGACAAAGCATTAAAATCTTTTCCATAAACTGATTTTGTATCCACTGGTTGGAGACATTCAATCCATGCTACTCCCATGGCTTCAGAGATATTCCATCTCTGTAAACGCTCCGTATCACTGATAGTCCTTCGCTGAGAAGATGTGGCCATTGCAACAGCACTAAGACCTCTACCAGAACCAATCTTGGCATTCCGTTCAAGATCACGTGCAGCGGCCAAAGCTGCCGCTTTTGCAGCAGCCTTATCTCTTGGTCGACCTGGTGTGTCATCGTTTGGAGCCTCCAAGGGTTTCTGGAAGCTTGAAAAGGTCTGAAGTTTGGTACTCTTACGCTCAAGTAATGAAGAGTCTCGCCTAAGAGGAGGAGGTGCTGGAGGTGCTGGAGGTGCCGGCGCTTCCCAACCAGCTGCCCCTGCAGCTATCATCGCCAGTGCCATTGCAGAAGGAGGCGATGCAAAAGCAGCTGCCCACTCCGGGGAAATCATAGAGAGAGCCGCCTAGAAAAAAACGTAAATGGTGAGCAATTTCGTGACAAATATGATGGCAACTACACAGGTTTTTGTGAACAGATTAGTGGAACCTCAATGGGGAGTGCATCAGCAGCCAAAGGACGATCATCAACGACAAGGGGATTCAAACCATCACCAGTGGCAAGCTCATGAATGCCAGCCAAAAGAGGTCGCCATCTTCGGAGAATCGCAACAAATGGTGGTAAAATAGCCTCTAGATACTGCTTACGTAGTGGTTTTTTGTCTCTGCTGACAGCATTCCATACCTGCAACAGATTTGGAATCAGAAATTGAAAACCATAACATAAAAAAGAGTGAGCATTAAAATGTGATACCAGACCATGATTAAGCATGGAACCTTATTTAGGGAAGAACTAACCTCAGAATATAAAACGCATGTAGTAACCAATACTCTCTGCCTCTTTGAATCAGATATTGGCATGTTTAGAACAGGAGATAGCACACTGGAGATTAAAAAAAAACAGTCATTTAGATGTCAAACATGCCCTGCATTCTAATTTTGTGACAAAAATGAACAAGGCATATGGAAATAACTGATAACATTGAGTGAGCCACAAGTATACTGAGGACACAAATTGTATCAATGTAGATGGGTTTTGTAATTCGCAAAGCCACATAGTGAAAAGAAAAACAAAAGATGCTATTACTTTACCTCCACAATAAAGCTGATGGTGATTGTCTCTTAGACATCTGAGAACCAATATCTAATGAGGCAGAGCTCCCTAAAGGGCACGGCAGTCCACCAGGAAAACCATCTTCAGAACTTAAATTTTTCATCAAGATACTATCTTCACCATGGTCTTCTTCCCTCAAAGACAAGAGCACCATTCGAAGCATGCATAAGAAAGGTTGATCACTATCTAGCAATTGATAAAGTGCTGCCATCCCTCCCATCCCAGTGCCAGATGCTCCACCAACTCCTAGGCCACCTCCAAGTCCAGACTCATCTAGCAGCAAGGCTTGAAGCATGGACACTGATTTTTTAACCAAAGGAAGTTCGATCCAACTTCCTTGAGCATCTTTTTGTAGAGCACATTTCCAAGAGTCCCAACCACTTCCACCACCACCAAAACAACTAGTTTTAGAAGGAAGTCCAACACCATACCACAATCGACTCCTGTACTTCCAACCCTCAGCCAAATCCGTGGTACAACTTCCATATGAAACAAAAGCGCACGAAACAGATTCGTAGGGCTCAGCTGCAGCAGCAGCAGCAAGACGCTCCATTACGGCTGGAGAAATCTGGCCACTTGCATCGGCCATTGAAGCAAGTATCTGAAGAAAAAGTAAAAGCAGGAAAATAGCAGAAGGTTTATATAAACAAGGAGACATATTGATAAATACCAAAAGAGTGGTTGAGAGTAATTTCCACTTACATCTAAATGGACCCCTCCCGAATCACTGGAGACTGAAGCACGGCTACTAGAAACCTCTGATGATTCCCCAACCGTTGCCAACGTACGTGAATGGTAGTTTTGGGGATAAACAAGAGAAAGAGGAGATGGAGAAACATCAATAGCGCTTGCAGCAGAATTTTGCTTGCTTTGTAGTCGCAAATGATCTTCAACAAGCATCAAAATCACAATTGTATTTTCCACAAGAAACACAGAAATCTGAGCAGCATTATCTACTCTAGCCTTTGCATCGTTTGGTGTTAGACTCTCTGCCGCAAAACTAGCAGATGCTGCTGCGATAACTTGAGTCTGTTTGGGGGAAAAAGTATAATGTGTAGGTCAAACACAAGGCTTCAAAAGCTTACTGTCTTTAACAATACTATCGCTAATATATAAAAAATGTCTTTCTTGGAAAAAGAATGTGCAATATGGAAGACAAAAAGGGATCTCAAGTTTGTTCTCCTCATATACGGTACAGATAAAACAGGAGTTACCTGAGCTTGCAGTTCTCCGGCAGCAAAGTCTAGCAATCCACCCAGAAGCCTTCTTTTGAAAATGGGGAGTGATTCCTCACGCCTTTCAAAAGCAAGAGAACAAAAAATGGGAAAACAATTGCACAGAAACATGTAGCTCTCAAAGTACATGGGAAGAAGCAATACATTACAACAACAGTACTATGATTCACAAGAGCATAAAATGTGGGATATACCTAATTCGTTTCTCCCCAGTGCTAGACCCACCAACAATAGAAAGCCACTCTGCACAATGAATTGTAGCCTCAATATCCTGTAAAAGGAATCAGATGTCGCCAGAAATATAAATATAAAACAAACTGAGGTTGAAAAAAGGTGAAATGGAATTAATCTGCCAAATCAGCTGAAACAGAAAAATTTACCTTCCAACCATCCTTGTGGCGCATGGAATGTTCCAACATAATGATCAAGAAGTTATGAATCAGATCTTCCACCTCGGCAGAACCGGGTGAAGCAGACTGTTTCCCTGCATCCTTCTGTGTGTAGGTACCATAGTCAACATGTTTAGAGAGCTTGTTGGTACATGCTTTTATAAAACTTTAGGGTTGGAGGAATACCTCGTAGTTTGAGATCAAAATCTCCAAGATCCACTCAGGCCACTCTTCCATTTTGGTTAGACTGCTTCTATTTTCCGGATGGCTACAAGCCAGAAATAGAAGATCCTAACGTAGAAAGAGTGAGTTCATCAGAAAGAGACATTTTAGTGAACTTTGGACAAGTAGACGAAATAAAGTTTCAGACTACAACAACTGTCTAGAGAACCAAAACCTTAAACAAGAGATCAACTATTACAGGTTAAGACAATTCAAAGCACATTCACAAGTGCATATTTGGGTCAGGCACAAAAGTATATTTTTAAAACCTGAAGTGCTCGATTTTGTAGAGCCTTAGATGCAAATGGTAGAGAGCGCAGGAGGATTAACAGAAGTTGAGGGTGTTCAAAGCGATGACCTGAATCATAAAAGTACAGGCCATCCTCAGTTGATGAAGCATTAATCTGCAAGAAAGTGTCCATGTTGCAATTAAAGCCAGCCATGCTTAAATACAGATGTAACAAATGAGAGATAAAAAAATAAGTCATACCGAAGCCCCAAGCAAAGTTGTGTAGACATTTTCAGTCATCAGTCTGTTTGGAGCTGCTTGAAATGCTTTCAGCAGAGCAAATAGAAGCAATGCGACTTTATCATCAAACATTGTTCCACCACTTTCATGAAGCCCAATACCCATGAGGTTACTCATGACATCAGATTTGCCACCAAGGGAAACTTTTAAGTGCCCTTTTGAAATCAATGCACCAATCAATCTGACGATCCCAACCATGACACGATCTTTATCATCAACATTGCTTCTTGCATTATTATTGAATGAAGTTTCAGAAACAGAGGATTTTCTGTCAGCATTCATGGGTTTGGAAATCGTGACTGAATCACTATCACAAGTGCCAGTAGCAGATCCATGCGCTTTTTCTTGTTGAACTGACTCTATTTCCTTCAAAGATCCTACATGAGCATGAGACTCACCCACATTGTCTTGTGGAACTGAATCCAACTGCTTTGATAAACCATGCCCACTGTGCTGACTCTGCTCAATATGATAACTCGGCACGCTTGTTCCACCCTTGGTTACAGAATCTGCGACGTTTTCATCACCAGTTTTAGCTTCTCTCTGCAACAGAACAAGAAGTGTTTCTATCCCACCAGATGTGATAAATGCTTCTGCAAATGTCTGAGCTTTCGCAGCATTTGGCTGTACAACCAATCTAAACATGAGATGCAATACTCTTGCAACCTAAACAGAGGTAACAATTAAACGATGTCAGAGCAAAAATATTAAAAGATCTGAGAAATAATACATGTTTGATTATTATGAAGTGTCTCTAAGTAACATGTTACCTGATTTGGTTGTGGACTGTCAACGATAAAGCCAAGTAATCGATGAACATCAGCAACAGCAAACGAAGGTGATGCTGCTCCCATTAAAAGTTCAATAATCACCAAAAGTTCATCAACCAAGGCATTAACTTCCCCAACTTGACGAGCTTGATCTAGAGACGAAGTGTTCACAGAGTCTTTCTCTTGAATTGTCCAGTAACATCTTCGACATCCATCCAGAAGTATCTGAATAGCATCAGCATTCCTCATAGCTGTCGCTTCAGTGAAAACCATGTCTTGAAGGGATGACAATAGCTTCTTTTGGAGTCTGTGATTGCACACACTCCATATCTTCAGATCCAATAATAGTGTACTGAAGAGCTGCACTTTAAGAGCATGATTGATCTTTTGAGATTGGCAAAGTGAAACAATGGCAGCAACTAGTTCCTCATCTCCTACTTTATCGTGGGATGCAAGTGAGTGAAGAAGATAACCCAGAATTGTGGCTAGAATTTCAGGCCCTTGAGTACGAAACAACTCTTCATTGTTCCCAGGATGTTGAATAGCAACTGAGATAATTCTAAATATAGGTACAGCAAGAGAATGTGTTGTCGAAGACGATGGAAGATTTCTAGAAAATGGCTCCAGAGTATCTTTATGCACATTGCTTACAGTTAGAGGAAGCAAAGACATGGGTCCTCCATAAGCTAAGGCCCAGAAGGACTCCACTGACTTCATTCTCGTTGCAACATGGACTTGTCCTATTACCTCAGCTGGTCTTCTAACAGTGCCTTAATCAAGAAAAAATAACGGATTTGCAAAGTAAGGTAAAAGCAAATAACAAAGATGTTTCAGAATTATAGATCATTCTCAGATCTATTAAAAACTAAGAGTATAATCATAGGCACCTGCTGCTCCAGAAGGAGAAGCATCTGGACAAAACCTCCCACTTAGTAGACATGGGTGGTAAAGTAGGTGAAGGCATACTCCAAGCTCTGCATCTAAAAGACTATTTTCCTCTGCCTCATTACGGACATGGTCATTTGTAGCTAACCATGGAAGACCAGCCCCATTGCCAAAACAAGGCAAAGCATCCCCACCTCTAGTTGCCAATCGTGTCATTCTTTCAGGACCAATTGGTTCTTTAAATATATAAACTGGTCCCATCTCAGCAAACAAAGCACACTGACGTCGACGACGTTGTTGACCAGCAGTTGTAGAAGGAGGATTTGAACCAATGCAACAGAAAGAAAGCGGTTTCGATATACGAGGATATTCAAACGGACGAGTTTCATACAAAGATCCATCGATATATAGCCGCAATTCACTATCT
The DNA here is from genome assembly GCA_014578085.1 of Cardamine resedifolia. Taxonomy (NCBI): domain Eukaryota; kingdom Viridiplantae; phylum Streptophyta; class Magnoliopsida; order Brassicales; family Brassicaceae; genus Cardamine; species Cardamine resedifolia. The sequence goes on along the minus strand of VBRH01000031.1, from coordinate 191,681 downwards.
GAATTCCCTAAAAGTCCTTGATTGCAGCTATGTTCAAGGCCAATAAAGTACCAACACTGAGGCTTAAATGCATGAGTGAAATGCAGTGAAGTTTTACTTCCTTTCCCACTGCCACTCTCAACCACCAAAAATTGTGCATAGAAATATGCTTCAATTCCCTGATTATCAGGAGTCAAAAAGCTGAACAGACGAGGCATATGAGCAGTACCTTCACCAGTGTGTACATTCACAGGCGACGCAGCAGACGTTTTTCCTGATTTAGCCGCTGAAGCAGCAGCAATTGCAGCTGCCGCGGTCGAAGCATCTAATGTGTCAGCAAATGATTCAATATAAATCCAAGTTGCAAATGCATAGCCATTGGTAAAAGGCCAACGACTTTCTCCAGGACCAAGTAAGCCTGAGCTTTCACCAACAAATTCGAAACTACACGCAGGTCCTCTTGTTTCCTTTCCATTCATTGCCTTCTCCAAGGCATCCATCAATGGACTTGACCACACTGTTGGAAGAGACTTTTTTATAACATGAAGCCATCTATACAAATCATCAACACTAAGGGAGTGTCCAGCTAAATGTTGAATACAGTGAAACAAAACTGATGCATTCCATATCATAGAGGCGTCCTTGGATATTATCTCCTCGACTGATTGCAAGAGCACACTTAATAAACCCGCCATCGAACACATAGCTCTGTTTCTCGTGCAAGAACGTAAAATTGCTAGCAATCCTCGCACCATTCGGGTCCTAGGGGACATAAAATTGACACTATCACCTAAACAAGGTAAGCAAGGAATAAGCTCGCCAGCAACAATAGCAGCACGAGAGTTTAACATGACACTAGGAGGGTTGCTATCTTCATCCTCTTCAAAGCTTTCTACTCCACCCATGGTCGCAAGAAGTGAATCGATGACAAGGAAAGCAATAGTCTCTGAATCCTCTCCAGAACCAAAACTCTCAACACCGCTAACAATATTCTTCAGTTTGTCTAAGCTTTCAGGCTTACCCATGATGGCTGAATCAACTAAATGCAATAACTCAGGAGAAACATTTGGTATTATAGCCTTTGGCTTAGGCCTCTGTGGGGACTGAAGTAGAGGATATCCAGATTCTTGATGGTAGAAAGCATCAAGACTCGTAGCTGAAAGGGACTTATCTTGATCTCCTAGAGAAACCTGATCAAAATGGTCATCTTTGAGGACTGCATCAACCGAACTAATCCCTTGTAAATCTGCATCATCCATTCCTACAAGAGCATCTTCATCGGCAAGAAGACTAGACTTCCCTAAATCAAACCCAGCTACTCTATTCTCTACGACGACATTAGGTATAGCAGCAACATGGAGGTGTCCATCAGAGGCTTTGGAGAGCCTCTTCTTTTTATCTTCTTCCATTTTATCAACTTATGGAGAACCTAACGTAACAGTCATTCACAGCATTTTCTCTTCCACCACGTACCTGTTTAACACATCCATAATGAATTACAGATTAAGCTCGTATGACAAAAGTATATTTGAATAGTAATCGAAAATGGAAACGTAACGCATACCAACTCTAATCTACTCATAGTAACAATTACACCATGTATTAATAATGTAAATATAATGGTACACATGACAATACAAACGCCATTATATTGACGATTTCACGTCCGAGCTCAAGAAGTAATTAAACATGAGATCTCTGGCCCAGAAATATGCAGGGATCGATTAGTAAAATTTCAAAATTTATAAGAGTGCAATGCACGAAAATGTGAACATTCCCCATAGAGAAATCGGAAAACGGGAAAATAAGTTTTTGAAGCACACCAACGCCGGGACTAAATAGACCACAGATCGGAGATTATGGTCAGAGAAAATGTGGAAACAGAAAATAAATGAAAATTAAAAAAAATGGTTGGAAGCATTTGAGATTATCCGGCTCACCTGTCCAGTCTTAATTCCCTTCTTTCCGGCGCCGTGACAAATACCTTGTAGAATCGGAAAACAAAAAGATCTAATCGCCGATAAGAATCAACGACGACGTGAGTGGAGCAGCGATGATCAGAGAAGGACGAGTTTGGCGCGCGCGAGAAAGATGGACGAATGTTTGATTCAGCAATTTCGCACCATAAATCAATTTTAAGAAATTACCCCAACAATAAAAAAAAAAATCAAATATAAAGTAACGATGGTAACTAAAAAGTTATTCCTTTTCCTACCCTTGAGAGAGACCCGTCAGATGAATTTTTAGCTCTCTGGAAGAGTGGTTAAAATTGAAACTTCGTGACGACGCCGTTTCCAATCAGATAGTCATTTTTATGTGTCTTTTTAGTGATTATTCGGTCAACGTCGAAATTTTTTTTCCGTCTTAACTCAATTATATCCTTAATTCCAAATTTTTTGAATTTTTTTTTAATAAGTATTTATATATATATATATATATATTTTTTTGTGTTAACTCAATTATACCCTTAATACCAAATTTTTTGAATTATTTTTTTTTTAATAAGTAATAATACATATATATATATATATATAATATTTTTTATTAAATTCTAAATAAATATCCCAATAACAATAACCACGCTAACTGATCATCACCCGAGAAAGTACTCGTGAAAGTGAGAGTTTGCATGTTTGGTGATCGCCATTTAATGACCATTTAGTTTTTATTTAATGACATATTAATTATTTTTATGTGTTTGTTTAACAATTTTTTTGTCAATGTTAATCATTTTTTATGTGTTTTGTCTAGCTATTATTTCATCAGCGTTAATTTCAAACAATCATTCGATCGGCGTTACATAGTGACTATTAATAATTTTTTATGTTTCGTCTAGTGACTATTTTGATTCTCATTTGATGTTGCCATTAGTCATTTTTATGTGTTTTTAACGATCGTTTAATTATTTTTTAAGTATTTCGACTAGCGGTTTGTATTAGTTATTTTTTGTATTTTGTCTGGCAATCGTTGGGTCGGCGCTGATTGTTAAATAATTTTTTGTGTTTTGTTCGTTTGGTTCTCATTTAGTGTCAGTATTAATCATTTTTATGTGTATCTAACGAACATTTGGTTGGTGTTAATAATTTTTTGTGATTTGCGTTTGGACATTAACGATTAGAAGGTAGCGTCGAGTTAGTGAGTAATTTGGTGCCTCTCTCTCGCACACGCGCATCTACTCACGCGCAGCTACGTAGCCTACACATACATCTACAGATTTTACAACCTATACATACATCTATGCAGCCTACACATACATCTACACATTCACAACATATACATACAGCCTACACATACACTACACATTCACAACCTATACATACATATATGCAGCCTCCACATACATATCTACATATACATACTTCTATGCATAGCACACACATATCACCCATATATACAAAACATTCAAAGGCTGGGCAAGCTTCTCTGTACACAGTCCAAGGCTTTGTTTCCTTCACTCTCTGCAAAATTAATCAAAATCAATCATCATATTACATTTGTTTTTTTTTTCGTTTGTCATTTTTATTTGGACATACATTTATGTTAACAACAATTTTCACTACCCATTAATTCTATGCTTTTCATAAAATAAGATAACTAATATAAAAAATCTACATTTTCGTAGACATAATAACATCAAGATATTTCAGGACAACCATACACATAATTTTTAATCTCACATTAACATATAGCAAGAAGACACCAAGATGCCAAGATTTATTTACACACATATATAGCTAAATATTATTTTATTAATTAAATACACATATAGCTAAAATCAGTTTACTAGACACACATCATTGAAGTCAAGACAGCAAGATTCAAAAAAAGATATATAAAATGAATTTAAAACAGAGCATCTGTAATGTTTGCTGAGCTCCATAAAATTGTTTGAAAGATGACGAACAGGGAGATTAATAAAAACTAACAAGAATCTTTCAAAAAAATTCGATGGTAAAAAAAAACTTAAGAGGAATTAGGAACAGAGTATTTTACCTTGTAAGATGATGTCTCTATGTTTGTTTTCTCAGCTAATGAGAAACATAGATAAATTTGACTAAGAACTCAAGTGGAAGAACAGATTGATGGAACAGAGAAAAAAAAAAAAAAAGTAAGAGAATATAAATAGTGTGTATTCAGCATTTGTAAAAAATAGACCGTCTCATCTGAGTACTTAATAGAGTCATTATCCGATTTCTTTTGCAATAAAAATAATATTAAATTTAAACGGTCGAATATGTTACCGTTTCCCAACGATCATATTTTTCTACTCTCATGTCAAATCAAAAATAGGTAATCCGAAATCAATAGTACTCTCAAATAAAAAAAATACTTTATTCATTTTTGAAATATTTTTTATCATTCAAGTAAAAATATTTTTATTCTTAAGAATGTTTGAAATATGCATCAAGGATTACATTGTCTTCCCCTGCTTTACCACTCATCTATAATTGTCCCTCTTGATGATTTATGTTGTCTAAAACTCCTATTTCTTTTGTACGTCTTCTTTAATACGAGTATTAATTCTATCAAAGTAAATCGGTTGAAATCTTTATTTAATACATATATAAACGGCTGAGTTATATAATAACTTACTATAACGTAAAAGAAACAACGAAAGACTAATAAAAATAATTGTACGCTTTCTCGAGAGTGTCAGAGTAAATTGGGTTGGTCTTGTGCAAGGTAAAACCGAAAGTCTCGTCCATGTCCAAATCCTTAGGAACGACGTTCTTTTTATCTTTTCCAGGAAACCATTCAAACGAATAGATAAGTGAAGCAAGCATGAGAGGCACAATCCTCAAAGCCAATGATATTCCAGGGCATATCCTTCGTCCAGCTCCAAACGGTATCATCTATGTTGGAAAGAAATGTTCTTTCAAAAAAATGATGGAGGGTGTTTAAGTGTTTAGGAGAAGTGTTTAAGTGTTTAGGAGAGGATTTTATGAAATAGAAGATTTGGATTTTTCTTAACTCTTTCTTAAACTTCTTAACTTCTTACTTCTTTATTTTTTTTGA
>VBRH01000031.1:154726-186665 GCA_014578085.1 Cardamine resedifolia | reverse complement strand
AAATCTAGATGATTCTTTTCTAATATCTAAGTTATTTTATTACAAATTTATCTAGATAATTCTATGTAATTATCTAGATTTTTATTCATAAGAAGGTGGAGAAATGTGTGGAGAATTCTAGAGGTTTATAAGGAAGTGGAGGTGATGATATTTCTAGAAAACTTCTAGAACTTGGATCATATTTTTGGATTTGGCCCAATATTAAACTTGATCTAAAATCAAGTTTAACTTCTAACAATCTCTACCTATCGTCTCAATATCTAGTCTCTCTGGCTTGAACCGTTCCGCGTTTTCCCAAACGCTCGAGTCTCGTCCTATAGCAAGTGAACGGTGAGGAGCTTTTCCGATTATCTGGAGAAGGTTTCCGATTATGGGCCATCCTGGAGGTCCCGGAGGCCTCGGAAGCAGTGGGCTTGATCTCCGTCGTGATTTAACGGCGACAAGGAGAAGATATACTAAAAGGAAGCAAAGTATCAAAAGCAGAGCTGGAGCTATGGTGCCCTTCATCGTCGTTTCGTCGAATGTGTTAATTCTTCTAGCCACAATCTTTTACTTATATATATAGAAACTATATTTATCATTAATAAAATTGCTATCGTCATGGGCTTAGTTTGAGCAACAGCTTCGCTCAAATTAAATACACTTGTTGACAAAAAGAAAAAAACCATTTCTGCCTAGGGCTCAAAATGTCAACAGTAGAATTTATCGATCGCTTTTAAAGCTAAAGAAACAATATGTGATATGTTTTTTAATTGTCAACAACAATATGTGACATGTCTAGTTATGAATGATTTAATATATGACGTCATTTAATTTTAAAATGATACAGAAATTATACTTCCTCCACAACTTTCAAAGATTAAGACCGAACCGGATAGAAAATGAACAAGACCCGTCGAGAAATACAAAACGGAAATGATGTTAAACGCGTTTCTTGATAGGCACGGCACATAGTGATTCGGCTTTGTGCAAGGTAGCACCAAAGGCCTCGCTCATATCCATATTTTCAGGAACGCCGTTTTGTAACTCCCAGTCAAAGCTTCAAAGAAGAGACGCAATAACTAGATGCATTATCCTAAACGCGAGTGTCATTCCTGGACAAATCCTTCGTCCAGCTCAAAATCATTGCCTTTCACATCGATTTCTCTTCCCAAAAATCTCTCTGGCTTTGAACTGCGTCGGATTCACCCACACGCTCCGATCTCGTCCTATCGCCCACACGTTCACAAGAACCTGGTTTCACAAACACAATCAGGAAGTACTTACATAACACAAAAGCCCACAATATTCTTTAACAATGTAAACATTGGGTTAATCAATTAGGCTTGGCTGTTTGGGTTTACTTGAAAAAACATGGTTCATTTTAGTTTGACCGAAGTTCTAGTTCTTAGGAATAAGAACATACGTGAGTGTTCTTAGGAATGAGGAACTGGAAAATTCGGACATCCTCGTACTCGGATTTTCGAGGGATAAGAAAAGGAGCAGGCGGGTGCAAACGAAGAGTCTCTTTCACAACTGCTTGTAAATAAGGTAGTTTAAAGATATCCAATTCTTGAACGGTGTCGTTTTGTCCTATCACTTGTCTTATCTCTTCTTGAGCTTTCACCATCTTCTCAGGGTTTCGAAGTAACTCCGTCATAGCCCATTCCACCACAGTCGAACTCGTGTCTATTCCCGCCAGAAACAAGTCCTGTTACACATTAAATGAATTTAATTAAGAAGATTTAGAGAAGCAGGTTTGATCTGTCCTGATCAAGACTTACGAGAAGCAGATGTTTGATATCATTATCATCGAGTTCTGACTTCATTTCTTGAGCAATATCCAAAAGAGAATCTAACATATCGCTGTTGTTTCTCGAAGTATTTGATGATCTCTTTGTATCGATGAATTCTTGAAAAACCCTAAACAATTTGTTCATCAATAGCCTCCCTTCTTTTCTAGTTCCTTGCAGATCAAGAAACCCAAGAAAAGGGAAGAAATCAGCGAGGCTGGGTTTTCCAGCGATCTCCATCATTCGAATCACCACGTTGTGGAACTCGTTAGATGTCTTTGAGTCATCAAAGTTTGCGAGGTTTGTGGAAAACAGAGCAGTCGAGATTATGTTGAGTGAGGTGATGAATGACGCTCGAGCAATGTTCACAGCTTCTCTTCTCTCGCTGCATTTGTAAACGAAGCTCATAAGTTCTTGCACCTTACTCGTCCTTAAGGCACTGGTTGCTTCTAAACGCTGCGTTGAGAATAATTTCTTCTTCGTTATCTTTCGTAGGAACCTGACAAAGCATCCACAGAATGTGAAATATTGCCGATTTTAGAGGGACTCGATCTGCATACTTAAACCGAACCAACCATTAAAAAAAAATATTCATTTATTTATACTGTAATAATATACAGTATACTCAAAAGTGAACCAAATCCGATTCAAAAACTGAACCGAGCTGCCTTGAATTTTGCCAAATTATACCCAAAAAAAATTCATTCTAATTTTACGCATGTGCATGCCCAAAGAATATTCTATAAATTTTGGGAAAAAAAGAGTGGAAATTCATATATGACCCCATTAAAATATATAATATTTTCATATTGCCCACAGTAGAAATATATTCTAGAACCGCCTTTGCTCATTGTAACAATTTTCTAAAACGGAAAATCGAATCAAAAGCAAGAGAACTGATATAGTGTTACTTACCTCCAACGAGCAAACGGAGGAAGCCAAAGAAAGGAAAACTCGTGATGACCAGCGGCTTGAACCGGGTCACTGGAGATTCGGTAAGACAAGACATGATCATGTGTTTTCAGCACTTCTCTTGCTGCTTCCGGTGAAGATATAACCACTGTGGTCAAACAACCAAGCTTTAGACTCATTACGCTTCCGTAAATCGAGTGAACGGTGGGGCTTTCCACCAATTTGAAGGATGTTACCAAGCAGAGGTAGCCTTAGAGGACCCTGCGGGATTATGCCTTCACCATCGCCTGAACAAGATTTTCTGGTGGTGATTAAAAAGAAGAAGATAAAACAGAAGAGCAGAGATAAGGCTATTGCTGAGATCTCCATCTGCATGCAAATTTTATCACGTTTCGATAAACCAGATTCTTAGTTGTTTGAAGTGCTTTAAGAAAATCTATTTTTTTTTGGGTCAAAACTTTAAGAAAATCTTATATGATGAACATGTAAGGAAATTTTTTGTAAGAAAAATGATTTGAGGTTTGATGAAACAACACTGAATGGGTCGGAGATATAACATGTTTCAATCACAGGTCTCATTTATACCAGGAAAATACGTCACTGACTCACTGCCTCTTCACCGGTGAAGCTTGATTGCACCAAATCTGAAAGAAGGCACAGGTGTCGTAAATAAGTAATTTGTCTTGTACTTATATGGTAGTGTTACACGTGGAAGTCGACCAACAAGTGATTCTTGAAATTTTCGTTGTATACGCATTGATTTATCGGACAAAATTTATTGAAATAACATGAAATTGTTTAGATCAATTAAATTGTTATATTTTTAATAACTGCAATGATTATGTAAACCGTAAACCAGTAATCACATTTAATTTGAATTCAAGTTATTATGTAATATATACAACAACTATTACTAGTAAAAATTGTTGTAATAGCCGGTTTGTCGATGGTCAACGGTCAACGTCGGCTGAGTAGGAGATTTGATTTTGTGGTAAAGCACGTCTTAACTCTTTGAGATATTTTTTTACCAAGTCACGTGGATCGAACCACTTAAAACGTTCGTTGCCTCGTGAACGAGGCAGAATCTTTAATTGCTCAAACTGGTCCATGTATTTTTTCTCTTATTCTAATTTCGACTAGTTTCCATTTTCGACAAATCATACCCTATTACCAATTTGACTCAGAAGTGAATATAACATAGAAAAATGTACGTAGCTATGTTTTGTAACGAAAATGTAATCAATGACGCAAGAAAAAAAAAACGTAATCAAGAATTCAGAAAATGGGATTTACACAAAATAAACACACTTGTATTATTATTTACACTTTTTTGAACACTATTATGAAACACTGGCTTGACTAATTAGTTGCTTAGTGAAAGAGGTTAAATACACATAATTTTGTAAAATCAAACTAAAATTTAATCCATATATGATAAAATTTGTGTATCTAAACAGAATTAGTAAATTTATTCATAAAATTACATATTAGGAGTGTATGGCGAATCATAGTTTTTTATATTAAAATAAACAATTATATAGCTTAAAAAACAACTTAATCATTTTTCACCTCTTAGTAACATAAGAAAATAATTATTCAAAAAATATACCGCTCCACTAAACTGAATCACATGTATAATTAATCTTGATGTTTGTATAGTATAAGAATCCTAAGGGGCAAATTAGAGAAATGTTAAAATATGAGGGAGTAAATAAACAGTGCGTTGTTGAGAAGATGAATTAAATACACTCTATTCGAGAAGAACCGTTTCTCTCGCCTCGCATCCTCTTCCCATGACCTCACTCTCTCTCTGGCCTACCAAAATTACTTGAATGCGTTCTTAATTTGTTCTGATTCTCCACTTGCCTAATCAATCCCCTGAAGATAAACTGCTGCCGACGCTTCTTAAACCTTCGATTTTGGCGTGGCTTCAAAAGGTTCCGATTGCTATATATTTTTGTTTTTGCTCGATTTCTAGGGCTTCTTCGAGTTCCTGATCGATCCTCTGAGTTTATTCGGGAATCTTTGATTTGATTTCAGGAAAATGGGTTTAATATCTGGAATTCTGTTTGGGATTATCTTCGGCGTAGCTCTAATGGCTGGCTGGAGTCGTATGATGACGCACCGCTCGTCCAAGCGAGTCGCCAAGGTTCGATTGATTTTGTTTGTTTGTTTTTTTTTTTTCGTGTTGTTGAATCAGTTTCTGAAATCAATCTGCTTATCATCAAATTGATTGAAATCCATGATTCATCGGGGATAATTTAAGATTTTAAAATCTGGGATTTTAATTGTGTTAGATGATAGATTGGTTGTTTCGGTCATGGGATTAGCTGAAACGCGTAAAATTATCAGTTTCTGCTTTTCTTGTCCCAAATGATTCGGCTTATGCAACTCTGCTATTCCTAATTGTTGACATGAATGTACCAAGTTAGTGTTCACCTACCACCACTCTTACTTTTTTTTGCTGGTTAACTCTGCGTCTCTGTAAGAGTTGACATGCCTTGATTTACTTGCTCTGTTCGGGAAGCCGTATCCTTCCTACGTGTATATATTGATAGTATCCAACTTCTGACATGAGTAGAGTTGTTTCTTCACCTTCCAATACTGTATAATTGACTAGTTATAGTCTTCTCTTCTGACAGGCAGTTGATATGAAACTTCTAGGCTCTCTTAGCAGAGAAGATTTGAAGAAAATTTGTGGTGATAATTTCCCACAGTGGATTTCGTTTCCAGCATTTGAACAGGTACTTCTCATCGCTTCGCTTGGTTATCTTATCTAGTCAATGCCCATCTTCTGTACTTGGGTGTTCCACGTGATTTATGTGAGTTGTTAAGTTTTTGCCTTGGTATTCTGACTGGAGAAATCGAGTTCTGGCTCCTTTATCTTTGAATTCAGTGATACTTGATTTTGTGAACATATTATCTTTCTCTGTTTCTGGAACAAGTCCAGTTTAAACACTTGGTTTCTCAGCAAACGAATCTAAGTTTTCAAACTGTGAACTTTTTATACTTGCTTTTTTTCAGGTCAAATGGCTGAATAAACTACTGAGCAAGATGTGGCCATTTATTGCAGAGGTGAGATTCTAATATTATTTCGTAGCAATATTAGGTGCACCCTTTCGTCGTGTGAATAGTTGAAGGATGCCTATTAAAATATTTTCATGTTTACCTTACTAATGGTAACTGATGATATCCTAGGAAGTAGGGGAATAATTATATTGTCAAGTTCTACTCCGAAGTTAAAATTACTGAAGAATCTGGTGAGATTTAGCTTGTCTCGAAAGGACTCGTAGAGTGCTAACTGTTTTGCTGATACACAAATTCAGTGTTTATTGACACCTAATATAGGTCTAGTTTTTGGAATGCAAGAAAACACTTTCCATAATGCAGCTTGGCCATCAAAGAGTGTAAAATTTTCGTTGTTCTGTTGACTAATTTCCAGGCGGCAACTATGGTAATTAGAGATTCTGTTGAACCTCTGCTTGAAGATTACAGACCACCAGGGATTACTTCCCTGAAGTTCAACAAATTGACTCTGGGTAACGTAGCACCAAAGATTGAAGGTAAAGTATGGCGGAGAACATCTATCTTTTGTGATGGCTATTTTTTATTTTCCGCTACCATCTATTTTGGATGAATTGCCTGTCAGATGGTTATGTAAGCTTTTAGCACATGCATTTGTCTATAGGTTAGTTTTGCTGTAAGCCTTAGCACATGCATAATTAATCATTGTTGCAGGTATTCGTGTTCAAAGTTTCAAGGAAGGTCAAATCACAATGGACGTCGATCTTCGATGGGGTGGTAATCCAAATATCATTTTAGGTGTTACAGCAGCAGTTGTTGCTTCCATACCCATTCAGGTTAGTAGAGAAATATTTTAGTACTTGCTGTTAAATTGTCTATTATATAAGATTAATGTATCCGTTTGTGCCTTGAGTATTGCCTTCCAATTGAGATTGATTATCTCGACAAACACTTGTTTCTGGCTGAAACAGTTGAAGGATCTTCAAGTTTTCACAGTTGCACGTGTTATCTTTCAACTTGCGGATGAGATTCCTTGCATATCTGCTGTTGTTGTTGCTCTACTTGCAGAGGTACATTTTTTTCCTGTAAAAGATCCGGAATCAGATGCATTTTTCTTATATCACCTTGTCTACCAACTTTTTAAATGATCTCAACAGCCAAAACCGAGAATTGATTACACTCTGAAGGCGGTTGGTGGAAGCTTGACAGCAATGCCTGGATTATCTGATATGATTGATGTAAGTTCTTCTCCTGGTAGGTCAAGCAGCTTCCAGAGGTTTTATTTGTTACCATTTGGTCTTGTTCACAGCTTTTTGCTTCTCTATCTGTTAGGATACCGTTGATACTATTGTCAAAGACATGCTTCAGTGGCCTCATAGAATCGTTGTTCCCATTGGTGGTATTCCTGTTGATTTGAGGTACTCTCTTGTGTTCTGCTTGTTTTTCATTTTGCGTTTTTTCATTCACAAATATTCTCCTTGTCACTGCCAAATGCCAATCTTTTGTCTTTTCTCCTCTTCTGATATAGCCATATGATTTACTTGGGGAGGTCGTGTTACATATTGAGAAAGCACTATATAGTTTGACGATTCTCTCTATCTTTTTCTATTTCCAGTGATTTAGAGCTTAAGCCACATGGAAAGCTTATAGTAACGGTAGTGAAAGCAACTAACTTGAAGAATAAGGAATTGATTGGAAAATCTGATCCTTATGCCACCATCCACATTCGTCCTGTATTCAAGTATAAAACAAAGGCAATCGAGAACAACCTGAATCCTGTTTGGGACCAAACATTCGAATTGATTGCAGAAGACAAAGAAACCCAGTCGCTCACTATAGAGGTTTGCAATCTGACACAATTATGCATGGTTCATACTTGTTCAACTTTATTAACTATTCTCTTCGTTCTATTAAAACTTTTGACAGGTATTTGATAAAGACGTAGGCCAAGACGAGCGTCTAGGACTTGTTAAACTTCCCTTGAGCAGTTTGGAAACCGAGGTTACAAAAGAAATGGAGCTAAATCTGTTGTCTTCACTTGATACTTTGAAAGTAAAAGATAAGAAAGATAGAGGAAGTATAACTCTTAAGGTAAATATCTTCCTTTGGATAAACGGTAAAAATCTCCCTTTTTACCGTTTCCTGAAGTGACCTTTTTGTTTAAAATTTTGTTGAAGTTGCATTATCATGAGTTCAACAAAGAGGAGCAATTGGCTGCATTAGAAGACGAGAAGAAAATAATGGAAGAAAAAAAGAGATTGAAGGAAGCAGGTGTTATAGGTAGCACAATGGATGCAGTTGGCATGGTGGGAAGTGGGCTTGCTGGTGGTGTAGGAATGGTTGGGACCGGGATTGGTGCTGGAGTCGGGTTGGTTGGAACCGGAGTGAGCTCGGGTGTTGGGATGGTTGGTAGTGGTTTTGGGGCTGTCGGTAGCGGATTAAGCAAAGCAGGGAGATTCATGGGTAGAACAATTACAGGTCAGTCCAGTAAACGTAGTGGCTCCTCCACTCCTGTGAATACCGTTCAAGAGAACGATGGCGCGAAACAGCAGTAAGTAAACTTTGGTTTTAAGCAAGATTTGTGAATCATAACATATGGTTTTACTTCTCTAGTCATGCGATGCAGACTTCTTTTTTACTCTTTCGTTTTTTTTTTCTATTTGATTTCTTACCTCTCTGAAAATTGGGTTCTGGATTCATTGGAGTAATTTGATATCGTTGTGAGCTTACAGTTTAAACCATGTACAAATTTCATTTTGTTTAATCGTCCCATGAACAATAGATTTCCACTTTTTAGAATGTTACAGAATAGTTCGGGTATAAATTTATTACGGAAAATGCTGTGCATATACGCTGTTTTAGTATTTTAACCACATTAACATCATTTGTTAAGTATATTAATTCAAGCTGATTGATTGGATTGGAAGTAAATGTCTCAGTCAATAGTGTTGAGAGAGATAAAGATAAATAAAAAATTCTCATTCTATTTTTCAGAAAAATATCTTAAATACTATCCATTCTCAAATAAAAATTTAAAGCTACTTAATCTACCAATAAAAACTACATAGTTTCTTAGCTAACCCTTAATAGATGAGTGTCTTTCACTTTCACACTTTATATAACGTCGTTTTCGTAGCTCTCTTTGTCAGATATAACTTATTACCATATAGTATGAGGTATGACGAAAATAGATAGACTCAACTAACAAATATCTCTAATTTCATTTCGATTTTGGATTAGTTTTCAAAGTACCATTATTGGTATTATAATAATATCTTAATATATTATCGAAATATGTGGTTTCTAATCGACTAGACCATCTCCAATAGTAAAAACTCCTAGTGGATTCTTACCAATTTTTTAAATATAAATTTTGATTAATTAAAAGATAAAAGTCTCATTAAAAATTCTAAATTTTTTCCTCTTCCAATGGTAGAACCTTATTAGGAGTTCTTAAGAATAAAAATTAATACTTTGAAAATTAATTTATTTTAAGTATAATTTATTTTGTTACAATTTATAAACATATATTTTATAAAACCAAAATTATTTTGCATTTCATGAAATTTAAAACATACAAATTATAGATTTTGAAATCATAAAACGTTTAGTTGTAATCTTAAGGGGTGCCAAATTTGTTTTATATATGCTCAACCAAATCAGCTTTCAATTGTTGATGTATTGTTCTATTACGAACTTGATTTCGAATGCCGATCATATTGCCGAGCATATCTGTAGAATATATCATATCCACTTGTGAAGTTCTGTTTCCTTCTCCTTGTTCAAATTCTGATACATCAAACTGAGTGTATCCATCTCGTTCATTTTCTACTATCATATTGTGCAGTATGATACATGTTCTCATAATCTTTCCTATTTTTACCTTATCCCAAACAAGAGCCGAGTTTTTTACAATGGCAAAGCGAGCTTGTAAGACTCCAAAATCACGCTCGACATCTTTTCGGACAGATTCTTGATATGTAGCAAATAATGATGCTTTCGGACTTTGAGGAATAGGAATAGATTGGATAAAAGTTGCCCATTTCGAATAAATACCGCCTGTGAGATAGTAAGTCAAATGATAGTCGTGTCCGTTGACCAGCTAATTCACTTTTGGAGCTCGACCTTGTAATATCATCAAAAACTGGTGAGCGATCAAGAACATTGATATCGTTTAAGATACATGGAGGTCCAAAAAATGTGTGCCATATCGAAAGATCATGTGACACTACAGCCTCTAAAACGATTATTGGTTTTCCTGATCCACGTGTATATTGCCCTTTCCAAGCGGTGGAGCAATTCTTCCACTCCCAATGCATACAATCGATGCTTCATATCATCCCGGGAAATCCGCGTATCTCTCCAATATCGAGTAGTCGTTGAAGATATTTTGGTGTGGGTCTTCTTAGGTACTCATCTCCGAACAAATATATTATTCCTTCTACGAAATTTTTCAAGCATGAAATTGCAGTACTTTCACCGAGCCAGAGGTATTCGTCAACCGCGTCAGCCGCACAACCATATGCCATCATACGAATTGATGATGTACACTTTTGTAGTCTAGAGAGACCGAACCTTCTGGTAGCATCTCTTTTTTGTTGAAAGAATGGAACTTCATTGGAGAGTTGATCAACAATATGCATGAACAAGGGCTTGTTCATTCTAAAACGGCGTCGAAATATATAAGGAGGGTATGTTGCATCTTCACTGAAATAATTGTTCCATAAGTGATTGTGTCCTTGTTCGTGTTCTCTTTCAATTTAGGCTTATTTTTTCTTTGGCTTTGTTGCTGCCTGATGATCACCAACGGCGTCGAACATATTCTCAAATTTTTGATCGAATACTTGATCAAAAATAAGATGCCATATTTTTGTGAATTTGTTTTCTAACAAATACAAGTTTTTTGTTAGGTGGAGAAAAAAGAAGAGATTTTGTGAATTTATTTTCTAACAAATATAAGTTTTTTGTTAGGTTGAGAAAAAAGAAGAGATTTTGTGAATTTGTTTTCTAACAAATACAAGTTTTTTGTTAGGTGGAGAAAAAAAGAGATTTTGTGAATTTGTTTTCTAACAAATATAAGTTTTTTGTTAGGTTGAGAAAAAAGAAGAGATTTTGTGAATTTGTTTTCTAACAAATACAAGTTTTTTGTTAGGTGGAGAAAAAAAAGATTTTGTGAATTTGTTTTCTCACAAATACAAGTTTTTTTTGTTAGGTGGAGAAAAAAAAAGAGATGGTGATATTTGGTCAAACACATCTCCGAACAAATATATAAAAAATAATGTGAGAGTATGAAAATAATGTTGTGGTTTACATTCATTCAAAAAATATGAGTGGTTTACTTTCATTCAAATTATATTTGTGGTTTACATAGGTAGAGAAATATTTGTGGTTTATATTCATTATAAAAAATTATGTCGGTACAAGAATACAAAAGTTATGTCAGTACAAAAATACAAAAGAAGATACAAAAGAATGTATAAAAAGAACTGCATGCAAAAAGAACTACCAAGAAGCACATTGTTTCGAGCGGATTGCAGAAGAAACATCTAGCAACCAGTCGTATATACTAGAGTATAACTTAAATGTCTCATTAAAAGAATTGAGATTTACATACCTGGATTAAAAGAATCACGATTGCAAAATTGTGATCCATAAGAAAGCATGTATGTGTGTCTCTAGTCTTCTATCAATCTCAGCTTCTCCCATTTCTCTCATGCAAAAAGAACATGAAACTCATTCAAGCATTTATCAAGCATACAGAGACATTAATTCAAATCTAAAGCATATAAAAAATATGCTCAAGTCATTCATTTATCAAAGAAAATATAAAGGACACATCAAAGTTCATACATTTACCAAAGAAAATACAAAGTTCATGATACTAACTTATAACTTATGACATGAACTGATTCATTCATGAGACATACTTATAACTTATTACACAACATAGTTCATAGAAAGGAAAGACTAATTATGACAACATGTCACTAATTAGCTTGTTCTTTAGGGCCATCTCTATATCAGAAAGTGGTTCTGACTTTGCAAGGAGACTTTCAAGCAATTTATTTTTAGAAAGCTTCTCTTTCATTGCCAAGTCATGCTGCTTTATCTCCCACATGTTTTGAAACTCCCACAGTGACTTGCTTTCTTCTTCCACACTGGTTGTCTTGCTCCCAATCCTTTTAGCTTTAGCCTTTGCTGTCTTAACACCAGGAGGACGAGCCATTGTTTCATCCTCTCCATGGCTAACTGGGTGGGAGATTGAAGACTGTGCAGAACCCTCCTCAAGCTTTCTTCTTTTTGACCTTTCACCATCTTTAGTAGAAGAAGTTGAACACCATTTCTGATCATGGCGAAGCTCCCTCCATGCATGCTCAAGGGTACTTGACCTGGTGATCGTTGAAGAAGATATCATTATCCACTTTCATAACATCATTCTCATTCTGGCCACTTGATTGCTCTTTCATTGCAGCCTCATAGCATCCAATGAACTTGCACATTTGGTCATTTAACCTCCTCCACCTTTGCTTACAATGACTGGCCTCTCTATTTTACAGACCAATAAGCTGTGGACTTGAGTTAAAATAAGCTTGAATGGTTTCCAAAACGCTCCAGCTTTTTGCTCATTCCCAACTATTGGATCCTTGTTGGTGTTCAACCATGCACTGATGAGCATAACATCTTCTTTGGGTGTCCATTTCCTTCTTCTTTACGCTCCTCAACACCTAAGCTTGGATCATCAGTACATTGGGTACTAAACACAGGGACTTCTGATGATCCAAGTTCTATACTAGGCGACAAACTCTCATAATGATTGGGGTGAAGAATGTGGTTATCTTGTTGACTATTTAAGAGGTTTAAAAAGCTTGAAATTTGACTATATGGATTTGTTGAATCCATAACCTTGTTTCTGGTGGATATTAAAAGGAGAAGGAAAGAGCAAAGGAGAAGGAAGGGTTATGGTTCTTTGTTAAGCTAAAGCTAAAGACTTTTATGTATAACAAGAGGTTTCATATCTAAGTGTGACATAACAAGTTGTGGTTAGCAATCAATGACATAATAAAGACTTTACCTAATGTAAAACTAGCAAGCATTGATCACAGAGAGCATAAGTATGATGTAGACATCACTCAATGTAAAAACAGTCCTTATCGTTGCAGGTAACAAGCATTTATCACAATAAAAAACAGTAAACATTCAATAAAATACTTAAGTCTTTACATAATCTATATCTAACAACATTAAGATATAACAAAGAGTTAAAAAGATTGTATAGGTTGAAGAATTACCTTGCTTCATTGGTTAAAAAGGAAGCAGATACCATTGTATGAGCTCAGAAGGCCGTGAATCAGATACCATTGTTGCAATTGCTCCAGTTAACCTCAACAAAAACATAGGAACATATCAATTTTAATTCAGATATGACTTATCAAGAGCCTTGAGAAAGAAACAACAATCATTAGAAAGTAGCAGAAGAGAATCTGTTATTTGCAAGCAAACATCTTAAATTTTATCTTATAAGTTGCCACTTTAATTCAAGCTAACATCTAAAATTAAAGCAAAATCTAATGAATCATCTGTATCTGACTCGACCAATAGCATTCAGTTCTTGATTTGTTCTCACAGTTGTGGGTGTTACGTAAACAAGGCTAAAAAATTAAGACTCAACTAAACTAAAATTCGTTAGGTATTATCACTAATAACAGAACTAAACCTAAAAAATATGTAGATAAGAGAGCTCCATTGATTCTAACTATCAAAGAATCAACTAAACTATCTCAAAGATAATTAAAATTTAAAGAAGAACTAGACTCCTCTCTCTCTCATAAACCTCGATGCTACATCAAGATCTTGTATATCATTTGCATCTGACTCGACAAAGCCTTAAGACTCTGGCTAAACTAAAATTAGGCCTTAGAATTAGTGAATACAAGAGCTTCCATTGTTTACAACCATCAAAAGAAAAACTAAGAGCGATACATGTCCATGTTACAAGAAGAACTGCAGATTTTAAAAGCAAAACTCTAAAACATCGAGCTGAGAATAAAGAGAAGTGTGTACCTTTAATTGTTTCATGAATAATTGTTCCATTCTTAAGCTCAATTATTCGGTTATCATTGAGTCGCTTCCGGCGGGAGAGACAAGAAAGAGAGAAAGAGAGAGAAAGAGTTGTGCGGAAGAAAGAAACTCGCGAAAACAAAAATCAGAGATTTTTTACATAGAAACCACTCAATCACAAACCTCCAGTCATCAAAATAACCGGTGCTAAAAAATTTTAATTAAAGATTGATTCTTACTTAATTACTCATTTTTAGTTATTTTTTTGTTGATTTTTTGGTTTAGAGATGCTTTTAAGATGCTCTTAGTGTCTCCTCCACCTTGACTACTCTTTTTTAAGATAACCTCACTCGAACTATTACATTAGGATAATGATAGTAGCTGAATATATGTGCTTTATTAAAGTCATAATAATATCTGAAGACTGGGACGAGAAAAATGGATGACGTGGTAACACGATCCTATGACTTGGATCCACGTAAGCCTAAACTGTGGGAAGCTCTAAATTGTGTACAGATTGGTTGATACGTAAGCTAAGTGGATAAAGTGTCCCGACCACAAGACCGACATGAATTATGTATTTTATTCGTACATAATTGCATTAAGAAGTGGCCACATTATGAAAATATTACCAAATATATGAATGATTATTATTTAAGCTGGCAATTTGATTTTGTTGATTTCCCGACTTGGGTCAAAATAGAGACACCATGCTAGTTACTTTTTCTTCTAACTAATGTTATAATATGAAAACATTCGATCAAAAGTACATCATGTCATGATTTTACTTATAAACTAACAGACTTTCAGTTTACAAGACTGACTCCAATATGGCAATATTTTTTTACATGTACTGTATTCATGCTGCGGTGCATAACCGTACATATAAAAAAATATCTATATATTTGGTGGATTTATAAAATACATATATACTATTAAAAAAAAAACTATTTGGAGTATAAGTTAAGTATAACTATTTTACCAAACAAAACTATTAAAAACCAAAAAGACAAAAATCCACATCAGACAAAAAAAAAAAAACGTCGCCACTGCAACGCGTGTAATCCAGTTTTAACCCAAACTATTAGGCCAAGTGGCCAACTTATTATAATCACTTTTATCTGAACCCGACCCGACCCGACCGACCTGAACCGGACCACGAAACATGTACACATCTTCCAGATGTACTATTAGATACGTATAGTACACTGCAGGATTTATATAACTTGTAGGCTCAGGAGAATTGACCCTTTGAATATTATTTCCAGAAAACCATACGGTGAAAATTTTCTTCTATATAAAGTTGCTTTCGTATTTATTTTCTTTTTATCTTCAAAACCGTTGAAGTAGATAAATAATTTCAAGAGAGAGGCAAACCATAAAAACAAAAACAAGCTTCCTTTTTGTTTTTCAGTTTCTATCGATCGGTTGGTTAAAATCTTGTCATATCAAAATTTTCTCGATTCTCCGCGGCCATGCAATCGAGATTCGAATTTTAGGTGTTGATTATGGGCGCGAATATCTCAGGAGGTTTGCCGGAGTTTGACCGGGACGATGACGTTTACTCGAGGAAACCCAGATTGGTTGATTTACCGGAGAATTGTGTAGCGTTGATTATGACTCGGCTTGATCCAACGGAGATTTGCCGGCTTGCTCGTCTCAACAGGGTTTTTTGTCGAGCATCGTCAGCTGATTTTATATGGGATTTGAAGTTACCTTCGAATTATTTGGTTATTGCACAGAAGGTGTTTGATGAAATTACTCTGAGGAAATTAATAAAGAAAGATCTTTATGCAAAGCTTAGCCGGCCTAATCGCTTCGATGGTGGCACAAAGGTTGGAAATTTTGTTCCCGTTGCATCTCTCTCTTTTAAAATGTTTTATAAACGAAAAAAGTTTCTTATTTTAAAACTTGTATTCTTGAGCAGGAATTGTGGATAGATAAGAACACAGGTCGTCTTTGTTTATTGATTTCTTCAAAGTCCCTAAGGATTACCGGAATTGATGATCGGAGGTACTGGAGTCACATCCCAACCGATGAATCCAGGTAACTCCAACTTTAAGATCAACGGTCTACTTTTCTTTTTTTGGTGATGAAATTTCATCAGTTTGACCATTTTCTTGTCTTGATCTAACTCTGGTATGCTTTATGTTGCAATGAGCTTTTACACCAAATCTTGAATGACTTGTGATCGATGAGTAATCTCTTCCAATATGTATGTATATGCAGGTTCCATTCAGTTGCATATGTTCAACAGATATGGTGGTTTGAAGTAGGAGGAGAGTTTGAGATCCAGTTTCCATGTGGAACATACAGTCTCTTCTTCCGAATCCAGCTCGGTAAAACATCCAAGAGGCTTGGAAGGAGAATCTGCAACTCTGAACACATTCATGGATGGGACATAAAACCTGTGAGGTTCCAGCTCGCCACTTCAGACAACCAACAAGCTGTTTCACTCTGTTATCTCAACAACCACCCTGGAAACTGGAGTCACTATCACGTCGGAGATTTCAAAGTGACAAATCCCGATGTTTCAACAGGAGTCAAATTCTCGATGACTCAAATCGATTGCACTCACACGAAAGGTGGTCTATGCATAGACTCTGTTCTTATATTACCTAAAGAACGTGCAAAAGATGTCACTGGATCATAATAGTTTTTGTAGATATAGAGTGAGACCGTTTTAAAGCGTGTGAGAGAATCCTTTTCAGTTGAACATTCACTTAACTGCTTTTTCTTGTCGATATCGATATGAGAAGAATTTCAGATATAGAATTACACATGGTTGGGTTGTCTCTTGTTTTGTCTGTACAAGTTGGTCGTTGTAAATACAATTTTCCTCCATTTAGAGATTTTGTTTAACATAGAGTGCTTCCATTTCTACTAGGTACAGCAACAGAGCTTTGTTCAAAATGAGAAACAAACAAAAAAATTTCAAATCAAGAATCTTGAGGAAGTATCATATTGAATCTTATAATAAGAGTTATCATTATTCCTGCAAAGGAGTATAAGAGCAACAAATTCATTCAATGGAGCAACAAAGACTCCTGAGATTACCTGAACACAGCAGGTTTACTAATGAATATGAAACAATTATTCTGAAACCTATAAAACGCAGAGAAAAAGCTTCTTCAGCTTCAAGGTGTCTTCAATTTGGGGCGCGGCGGAAGCAACTGTGTAATTTACAGAAGAAAAATGGAGAATTTTATATAAATCGGACGAAAGAAGTGAACTTGTAAGTTGGTTTGTGGAAAGGAAGAGAGACGTTTACCTGATAACAAGAGATCAGCGAGGTGGTAAACCCGAAAGCGCCAGTGACACGAGGACTAACTGTTTTTGGAGCTAACTGAAGCAGACCAATAGCCACAACAATGTCCATGCTTGATTTAATCAAAGCTAGAGTTCTGTCATTTGACTTCTGAAGCTTAGCACGATACAGCTCGTCCTGCGGTTTTTTAAACAAAGGGAATGAGTTTTTATAAAGATAGATAGGAGAAGCAAGATTAGAGATTGTATAGAGTAGAGTTTTTACATGATGCTTTTCATCATCTTTGAGTTCTTTTTCCATCTTCTTCATAGATGAAGAGAGCCTTCCAAGCTCACCAATCTGATACACATGAGAAGATCAAGATTGATATTTTATGCTTATACGCGGGCAAATCAAAATGTCAACAAAAAGGAGATTAGAAAAACCTCGACTGCTGTTGTACAAACGGATGAACCCAACCAGCAGAACAGCGAGATACGTCCAAGCAATTCAGTTCGTTCTTTGTTCTGTGATGAGATTGAACAAGAATCTTTAGTCACTTAGCAGAGCTAATGAAACATCAAAACTTCAATAGACCAATATGGATTGTTGTCTTATTTCACCTTATAGATGCCGGATCTACCAAGCCAGACGATTTGATCAAGAAACAAGAAGGTAGACAAGAGCGCATTCTTCGACTGAAACGGTAGACCAAACAAGCAAAAATCAAAAGTTAAAGACTGAATCAAAACTATATACGAACAAATGTTGCAAGGATTCAACATCTCTTTGGTATACCTTCCCAAGTAAGACAAGAGGAAGCGGAGTTCCTTTAGGCACGGGGCTGATAAGACCGTGAAAATCATTGACAAACTGCACATTTTGTAGCCATTTTGTGAATCAGAACGCAAAGCAGTTTCAATCCAAAATATAAGAAGGAAGCAACAAATGAAGTAAGAATATGAAATAGAAACAATGGGAGCTTGACCTTGAAAAGACGGAAAACTTTTCTAGCCAAGCTGGTGTTTTTGTCGACAGTTTGAGCAGTACCAGGTTGGCCACCGCTCAAGAATTTGGAACCATACTGTATAGCTCTGCATATCTTATCTCTAGCCTCAGCTTTGTTCAAGTAGAGCACTATAAGAGCAAGCTCAGCTCTGGACAAATCTAATGTGGTCATGCTTTTCTCTGTCAAAAAACCAACAACACAGATTCAACAACAAAATCCAGAAACAGAGTCTATGAAAGAGACCTGTATTATATTTGATCCTTTTATATGTTCCCTTCTAAACTAAACCTAGAAAACGTTTTCAAGCTAGAATATTAAACTTCACCAGCAACTACAAAAGACTAAATAAAACACAACAATGCAATTAGTAAGTTAACGAAATGAAAAGAAAGTCAAATCTAAGGTATGTGAAACTTCAAAATATTCGGAGATATAAATATTACAGAAATTGAATTTCCATTTACCTAGATGATCTCTATTACGACTCTGGAGATTATCAAAACTGAGAGCAATACAGTCTTCAAAGATGAAAAACCCAGAAATTGCAAAAATATCGAATATCCAAGAAAGGGGATCCGAGATTCAGTGCCTTATTTAGAACATATAAGCTGTTCTTACTTGTTTATGTCATTTTTTTTTTTGTTCCTCAGCTTATATGATAAAGGCGTGTTTGGTCATCTCTCTTTAATTTCTTTCTTTATAAATAAAGGGAACGATCTTAATCTCCTTATCGCTTTACTTTTAACCGTCGATCTGTCAAAAACTAGATCCGTGGGACCTACATCGTTACAAACGTTTCGTGCACACCACAGCGGATTCTTATCCCCACCACATCATCAATACGCGCGTGCATTACACACGTGGCACACTTATCAATGAAGGAGAAAGGTCAGTCACAACGCGCCGTTTTATAAAATTAATGGGCCAGGCCTTAAGAAGAAGGCTTACTATCATTTTTTTTGTTTTATTCTGACACGATTATTATTATTATTATTATACGAGACAAGGACGAACATAACCATGTGTCTAAACAGTCTTCGATTAAGCTTCTGACGGGTAAATTAAATAACGGCCACATGTAGAAATACCAAAGCCGGAGAAGAAAATGGCGGTGGCGTCTCTTAGTATTTGCTTCTCTGCTCGGCCGAATCTTCTTCGTTGCAATTTTTCTCGACCCAGAAATCTTGCTAGTAAGTTATCTTTAACAGATGTGTGTTTATGTTAGTTAATGTTGGATGAACAATGTTGATATTGTGGATGCAAAATTACGAAATTCTGGATTCCTCTTATGTCAAAAGAGAATATTTTAGTTAGTGTTTTGATTTATTGTAAAGACTTGTTGGGGTTTTTTTTTCTGATAATTGATCAATACAGTGTTCTTACTTATTTGAGTTTCATTGTTTGATTGATTGTGGATAACTCTTGGTAGAGGCTGCAATGAGTGAGGATCCAATTCGTGAATGGATTCTTACAGAAGGAAAAGCAACTGAAATCATAAAGATTAGTTCTGTTGGTGGTGGATGCATTAATCTTGCTACACATTATCATACTGATGCTGCTTCTTTCTTCGTTAAAACTAACAGGTGAAGAAGAAGATGTCAAAGTTTTAGTATTTTTCTTGGCATTATCATTTTGACCTTTCTGATATTTACCATCAGGGATTTTTTATGTTTTGTTGGTTTAGGAGTATTGGACCTGAGATGTTTGAGGGAGAGGCTCTTGGTCTTGAGGCTATGTATCAAACCAGAACAATCCGTGTGCCGAAGCCACACAAAGCAAGTGAAAGCTTTCTTTTATTACTATAGAGGATATATAATATATCTCTACTGAGCCCTCTGATCATTGGTTCTTGTTTAAAATTTTTAACAGGTTGGGGCATTGCCAACAGGTGGATCTTATATAATCATGGAGTTTATAGAGTTTGGGGGATCAAGAGGCAACCAGGTGATAATTATGAATCTAAAACTATGAGCCAATGTTAAGAACTTCAGTTTCATGGGTTCATGGTTATTAGTCATCAGGCTGAATTAGGAAGGAAGCTAGCTGAGATGCATAAAGCCGGGAAATCTTCTAAAGGCTTTGGTTTTGAGGTTGACAACACTATTGGCAGGTGAAATGAATCCCATTTTTGAAATCTTACTCTCTTTGATTGACTTCATGTCTCTTACAAACTTAGCGACCCGATGTGCCCATTTTTAGTACCCCGCAGATCAATACTTGGTCATCCGATTGGATTGAATTTTATGGAGAGAAGAGACTGGGTTACCAGCTTAAGTTAGCTAGGGATCGATATGGTGACTCTGCAATTTATCAGAAAGGTTTCTTTCTCTCTTCTCTGTCATTAATAACTTTTCATGAGAAGATATCGGTTTTAACTTTTGAAGAAATATTTGAACAGGTCATAGACTAATACAGAACATGGCATCTCTCTTTGAGAATGTTGTTATAGAACCATGCTTGTTACATGGTGATCTCTGGAGCGGGAACTTCACATACGACAAAAACAGTGAACCTGTCATTCTTGATCCTGCCTGTTACTGTAAGCATATATTTTTTTTGGTAAATTCCCATTTTCAAGCACGATTTTAGCTCATTAACTGCGGGAATTCCTCCATAGATGGGCATAACGAAGCAGAATTTGGAATGTCGTGGTGCGCGGGATTCGGAGAATCTTTCTACAATGCCTATTTCGGGGTTACTACACATTCTTCCTTTGATGTTTCTTTGTTCGCTGATGGTTATTTACTCGGTTCTTGTTTTGTTTCTTTGACTTCCTCAAGGTAATGCCGAAACAACCGGGATTTGAGAAGAGGAGAGATCTATACTTGTTGTATCATTACTTGAATCACTATAACCTCTTTGGCTCAGGCTATCGATCTTCTGCAATGTCGATTATTGATGATTATCTACGGATGCCCAAAGTTTAAAATGGACAAGATGGGATTTGACAAATTGATGAGAGAAGCTGCTTATGGGCTCTTTTGTGTGTGTATGTATATGTATGTGTTTTGGTGCTGTATATATGGTTCTATATACAAACCTTAATAGTTTACGTTCTCTAAATGTTAATCGCCTGAACCAAAAACTTTATGAAACAGTAATGAGGCTTTGGTTTTCTTTGTAATGCTTAATTAATTCAAAAGAAAAGAAATTTACAAAGGGGCTTAGTGTTTAAAATTGAAAAACGGACAAAGGGTCAAAACAGAGATCACACCTATGGTCAAAGAGACTTAGTTGCATCAAACTTCGGCGCCAGATTATTGTCTTGATACGTACAACCAGACGTTATTAACGTGACGCGAGTTTGATTGAACAACAAAGTTGATATGGCCGAGTTGGTCTAAGGCGCCAGATTAAGGTTCTGGTCCGAAAGGGCGTGGGTTCAAATCCCACTGTCAACAATCTGTTAATTTTTTCTTTTTTTTTTTAATTGAAAGAAAAACCCTTGAAGAAACGCAAACGACTAAATTACGAAACCTTTCTCCGAAGGTCCGGTGTAACAGAGATTTCCTTTCTGTTTTTACCATTTAATCGAATCCTTTTAGGTTAAGACTTTAGTTCAATTATCAAATCAATTTTTCTAGAGTTTCGATTTTATTCAGATCTCCCAATAAACAACTTATCCGTAAACCAATCTAAGATTTCACTGTGTCAGTTAAAATAAAGATATGATTGATATGATGCAAAATTGCAAACTAACCAAGCCGTTGATTAAAAAGGAAAAGACCAATCAGATTTGAGTATTTGGACACCAAATGGATAATATACAAACTTTCAAGCAGTAAAAATTATAAGAATTAGCCATAATTATAATCTCAAAAGTAAAGCGAGGAACTCTGAATAATTAACTTAAAACTCCAAACTTTTAAAATCCAGACAATCAACATAGTAATAAATATCCTTAAAATCCAAACACCAACAAAGGATTCTTCTACAACCAACGAGTTGCTTTTATAAAAGATAACCAAAATTCATCATAATAGCAAACAAAAAAAACTAAATAAAGAGAACAGCCTTGAATTGGTTTGATGATTACTTCAACCAATCTCACTTTTTCCTGAAAGAGCAGCCTTCGGTGAGATGTGCCTTTCCTCCTGTAGGCTGGCACAAAACTGTCTGGCAGTTTCCGCATACCACAACGGTCTGAGAGTGACTGAAAACAGTCGTTCTGCAATGCCAAAACAGAACCTTATAAGTTTATGTTCCTTAATAATAATATGTAGCGTCAGAAATAAATAGATTGTTTTCAGAACTTACATGTTGAAGCAGCCTTGGCACTTCACATCCTATAATCAACAAAAGAAACAACAATCAGACAGAGTCCATAAAGAGTATATATAAAACTTCAGAAATGTAAATGAGATAATCAGAGATTAAAAATCGAATTGTACAATCCTAAACACATATATATGGATTTAAGGGATTCTAGAGGAGCAAAAAGGTTCGAATTCTTTGCCACATTTCCGAATATTAAACAACATAATCTACAATCAGAGGATAAACTTAAAACACTAAGTTAGGATTCATGAGTATATCAAACTCACAATTCTAATCATATAGATTTGGTTTTTTTTTTAAATGTTCAAATCTATAATTACCATGAAAAAGGAATTTGGAGTCTGAACAAGACGCTTGAGCTTGTGCTTCCTCTTCTCAAGCTCAGCTGGTGGGTTAAGCAGATCGATATCGTTTTGAAGAACCTGTTCCATATCAACATATAATATTAATCAAATGACAAGACCATATTTTTAATCAGCTAATTCTAATTTCTTAAACGTGATTAAGACCTAAGATTCAACCCTCTGCATAGCCTTACGTGATATAAAAAGAGATCAAATGAGCTTTTACACTAGGGAGAAACATAATCTCTCACGAATAACTCGAAATTTCACAGATAAGGATTCATGTTTCTATAACAAAATCAAATCAGGAGATGTATCAAGACGAGAATCAGGTGTGAGAACTAACCATCTTCGCAAGAGACTGAAGAGACGAGGACGGCAAAGTTAGCAGCGACGGCAAAAATAGGCGAGAGATTTTTAGGGTTACTACATAATGCCTTTATATACAAACCACAAGTGAACCTTGCAACCTTTTCGGACCTTCCAGCCGAATTAGAGGCTTACATTCCCTTTTATTTTACGTGCCATTGGTTATAATGATTTCACACTTCATATATATCTATCTAACATCGATTATGTATAAAAGGCCCATTCTTGTATTAATAAATTCAACGTCACTCATATTGTAATGGGCTTAAAAGATGTACAAAAGCCCATCAAACTATGAACGGGTTGAAATCAAAAGTAGAGAAAGCAAGCAGTGTAATCGTCTCACTTCTCTCCAGTCACACCCACTTAAAAAAAAAAGAAAAAAAAAAACAATTTGATGTTCGAATGGTATGATTTCGGTTTAACTTGAATCGACTAAACCGGAAAGGGGAGGAGTTTCCAAAATTGAAATCGATAATTTGATAAAGGAGATCTGTGTAGAGTAAGCGTGAGGTTCCTTCTCAACCAAAAAAGCCTCAAATCCTGGCGTTGATAGCGATTGGTTAATTGTCGGTGGATATCAATCTTCTTCTTCTTCTTCATACGGTTTTTGCTCGTTTCTTCAATTCTGAGTTTTTGCTCTTCTTCGCGGATGTGCTCGAGTTTGTCAGATCTCGCCTATGTATTGTAAATTGATAATGGCCTTGTAGTCTGTTGTTTACCTTTGAAGCCTTTCGTCAACACTGGATTCTTCTTCTCAAATCTCACTCTTGTTCTCTTATATTAGATTCCGAGTATGATTTGTTTGTCTCTATCTATCTCTCCTCCATTATTCAGTTGCTTCCTCGGTTCGTTGCTTGATTTAGGTTTTTTTTTTTGTTTGAATTTTGATAGAGATGGCGCTGAAGCGAGGGCTATCTGGAGTTAACCGGATTAGAGGAAGTAGTGGTGGATCTCGATCTATCATTGTGCTCCTCATCTTTTTCTGTGTTTTCGCACCTCTTGTCTTCTTCGTTGGCCGAGGAGTATACATCGATTCCTCAAATGGTATGCATATTTGCTTTATACTTTTGCTGATTCTTGTAGAGAGATCCAGAAAATGCTATAAGGATTGGGAACATTAGAATCATTTTTACCACTCTTAATTTTAGTTACATTGCCGTTAAACTATTTGCTTGGAGTGACATTGATGATCTTCGGAAAATTGGTGATTTTTTTTCTAGACTGATATAGGAATATTTGGTTTCTTCTTTAGTAGATTTTCGAGCTTTGGTCTCAACTAGTAGCGTTTTTTGTAAGATTCTGGCTTCCATTGATGTCTTGTGTCATTTCAATTTTGTGATATGTATACATCATTCATCTGATGAGCTTACTTATCATTACTGCAGATTATTCAAATGATTCTGCGAAGCAGGTCGGTTGAAAGTCTATTAAATTTTCTGCTTGTATGTTTGTTTTAACAGAAGTAAGAATGTTGTTTAATTGGATTGGACTGTTGTTTTTGGCAGAATCTTGACTGGAGAGAACGTTTAGCAATGCAATCTGTTCGATCTCTTTTCTCAAAAGAGGCAAGTTTGAAGCTCTGAAACTTTAGTTCGATTTATTCTATTGTCGGTTCTTCTGAGATTGTGGATTGTTTTTAACTGAATTTTGTTCTCCAGGTACTAGATGTTATCACAACTAGCACAGCTGATTTGGGTCCTCTTAGCCTTGATTCTTTCAAGAAAAATAATTTGTCAGCATCATGGCGGGGAGTCGGAGTAGACACCTCCTTTAGAAATTCTGAGGTGTGGTTTAGTTTAGTACCTAATTCGCTTGGTTTGTTTTCTTTTCCATGTTTCTATCTTCGGTTATTTTTGCTCATAGTTTTCATCTTTCAATCTACTTGAAGCAGAATCAAACAACTCCAAATATCAAATCTAATATCCTGAATGAAAAACGTGACAGTACTTCAAAAGGTAGTGGCTTTTATTTAAATGGCATTCTGATCTATTTTCGACGATTTTCATATCTGATTCTTTATATATTGCTGTTGCAGATGGTAGCCATCAGAAAGTTGAGACACCTGCAAAGATTCACAGAAGGGTAACTATTATTTATTTAAGTGGCATCAAATCTTTTTTGGAGACTTCTTGTGCCTTGAGTATTTCATTACCAACATTTTTGTTATTCATCTTGAAATTTCAGCAACTAAGAGAGAAAAGGCGTCAGATGCGAGCAAATGAGTTGGTCCAGCACAATGATGACACAATTTTGAAACTTGAAAATGCGGCCATTGAACGCTCTAAGTCTGTTGATTCTGCAGTCCTTGGAAAATATAGCATTTGGAGAAGAGAAAATGAGAACGACAACTCCGATTCAAATGTACGCTTGATGCGGGATCAAGTAATAATGGCTAGAGTCTATAGTGGTATTGCAAAACTTAAAAACAAGAATGATTTGTTACAAGAACTCCAGGCCCGACTTAAGGACAGCCAACGCGTTATAGGGGAGTCAACATCCGATGCTGATCTTCCTCGGAGGTAAAATTGCTCCTTTTTGTGTTAGTCCCCAAAGATGCTTTGTACTACTTGTCGTCTTTTGACTGCTCGTGTATTCCTAAAGTAACATTCTCTATAAAATTACTCTTCATATAGTGCACATGAGAAACTCAGAGCCATGGGTCAAGTCTTGTCTAAAGCTAAGATGCAGTTATATGACTGCAAGTTGGTTACTGGAAAGCTGAGAGCGATGCTTCAAACTGCCGACGAACAAGTCAGGAGCTTAAAGAAGCAGAGTACTTTTCTGGCTCAGTTAGCAGCAAAAACAATTCCAAATCCTATCCATTGCCTATCGATGCGCTTGACCATTGATTACTATCTTCTGTCTCCGGAGAAAAGAAAATTCCCTCGGAGTGAAAACCGAGAAAACCCAAATCTTTACCATTATGCCCTCTTTTCTGACAATGTATTAGCTGCATCAGTGGTTGTTAACTCAACTATCATGAATGCCAAGGTAAAACAATGGTCTGGTATGACTTTATTCGTGCTCAGATCTGTATGTTTGCAGATTCGAAATTTAAAAATGGATTTGTTTACTGAACTTGTTTATTCTCAGGACCCATCGAAGCATGTTTTTCACCTTGTGACGGATAAACTCAATTTCGGAGCAATGAACATGTGGTTCCTCCTAAACCCACCTGGAAAAGCAACTATACATGTGGAAAACGTAGATGATTTTAAGTGGCTCAATTCATCTTACTGTCCTGTTCTTCGTCAGCTTGAATCTGCAGCCATGAGAGAATACTATTTCAAAGCAGATCATCCATCTTCAGGCTCTTCGAATCTCAAATACAGAAACCCAAAGTATCTATCCATGTTGAATCACTT
Organism: Cardamine resedifolia; assembly: GCA_014578085.1. Taxonomy (NCBI): domain Eukaryota; kingdom Viridiplantae; phylum Streptophyta; class Magnoliopsida; order Brassicales; family Brassicaceae; genus Cardamine; species Cardamine resedifolia. Next base: position 160,284 of record VBRH01000031.1, on the reverse strand, counting down.
GAGATTCTACCTCCCTGAGGTTTATCCCAAGCTGAACAAAATTCTCTTCCTGGACGACGACATCATTGTTCAGAAAGACTTGACTCCACTCTGGGAAGTCAACCTAAACGGCAAAGTCAACGGTGCAGTCGAAACCTGTGGGGAGAGTTTCCACAGATTTGACAAGTATCTCAACTTTTCAAATCCTCACATCGCGAGGAACTTCAATCCAAATGCTTGTGGGTGGGCTTATGGGATGAACATGTTCGACCTAAAGGAATGGAAGAAGAGAGACATCACTGGTATATACCACAAGTGGCAAAACATGGTAAATAACTCTTTGCATCAATAGTTTTGCGATGGTTTATTGTGGTTTGCTCACTATGGTTATTGTTGCTTAGAATGAGAACAGGACACTATGGAAGCTAGGTACATTACCACCGGGATTAATAACATTCTACGGATTAACACATCCCTTAAACAAGGCGTGGCACGTACTGGGACTTGGATATAACCCGAGTATCGACAAGAAAGACATTGAGAATGCAGCAGTGGTTCACTATAATGGGAACATGAAACCATGGTTGGAGTTAGCCATGTCCAAGTATCGACCGTATTGGACCAAGTATATCAAGTTTGATCACCCTTATCTTCGTCGATGCAACCTTCATGAATAAAATAAAATCTTTGTTATTAGATGATTTGAGGTAATTACTCTAATGTTCTGTTGTTCCTTCCCTTCTCATTCCTCTTTATTATTCCACACATTGTTAATTGTTTTATTCATATCTTTGTTTAGTCATTCTTTTTCTTTGTTCGGGTTAAAAAAACACTAATGTTATTTTCTGAGTTTTTACGATTATATGTTAACGGAGTTTCTGTTGAAGCACCTGTGAAAAAAGGAAACATTGTGAACTAATTACTATACAAATATTGCAAGTTTCAAAAATGATTTTCAAGCTGATTTGAATATTTTAAGGCTTAATTCAAGTATATGAGTCAATTTTAACAAGTTTGATCATATAATTTAATAACTCTTACGGAAAAAATATTAATTATGATCTTATTTCAGTGCATTAACTGGTAGAACCTTGAGGTCAAAAATTTGGTCAGTACTTATTCTCAAGGGGAAAACTACAAAAGATGTAAACGCTTGAGTTTTTATTTTAGTTCTTACTACTATTAACTTGAGTTTCTTAAGAAATTTATTACATATAGGCAGTAAATGCAAATATATGATTCAATGTGCACGGGCATTATATTTTTTTCAAAAAAAATAAAGCATGGAAAAACAACCTTATGGAACAAGATTTATATTAAAATGATATGATCTTAATGAAGAAAATGCATTAATTCTATGGATTTTACTGATAGATAATGCTTCAAAATGAAGCATTGTAATTGTATACCTATCTACAATACAAGTTTGGAAAAGAAAAAAAAATTACATAGAAAACTTTAATTATTTTTATAAAAATCTTAGTATACATAAGTATATTACCCATTTCTTACACAAGTGGATTTGCTATTTAAACTTTTCACAAGTAAAATAGAAAAGCTTTTACTAATTTAGAGAGTAGTGGAAAGTGGAAACAAATTGGACATTATTAATTAATAACTACAATAATCCCATTTTGTGATAAACAGATAATAAAACCCAATTCTGTGAAAAAAGAAAGAAATAGTTATAAAACCCAAACGTTAATGTACATGGGCTTAAAAACGGACCGACGCTTTTACAAATCTATTAAAAACTTCCTACTAATTACAAATCTCCCCTCCATAAATAAGAAGAACTCAGAGAGTAAAGAGGAATCAACACTGAAAACAAAATTTTGGAGCAGAGAACTAAATCCGAAACTTAAAACCCTAATCCCAGACGAATCGATGGAGGGAGACGACGAAGCCAGTGGACCGATGATGGAGGAGATGTGCACTAACGGCGGTGAAGAGACGTCTAATCGAAGACCTATTAAAAGTGGCGAATCGCTCGAGATCGAGACTTACGCGGCGCTCTACAAAGGTCGAACGAAGATTATGCGGCTTCTCTTCATCGCTAACCATTGCGGAGGAAACCACACGATGCAGCTTGAAGCGTTGAAGATGGCTTACGATGAGATTAAAAAGGGAGAGAATACGCAGTTGTTCAGAGAAGTCGTCAATAAGATTAACGGCAAGCTTGGGGAAAAGTATGAGATGGATTTGGCCTGGTGTGAATCCGTCGATCGTCGTGCGGAACAGAAGAAAGCAAAGCTTGAGAATGAGCTCAGTTCGTATCGGGTAATTAGGTTTTTCTTTACCCAAGCCAGATTTATGACCTAATTTCCTTTTAATCGTTTGCTTACTGCGCGTAGAAGGATGACTCTCTACTGCTGATTTAGATGATACTGTTTCTCAATTAGTTTCTTAGAGAATGAAGTATGTTTGTGGTGTTGTTTATGTATTGCTCAGCGTAGCTCTTTTCTGGTTAATCGTTTTCATGATTTCTGTAATTGCATTATTGTTATTCATCTTCTTGATATGAGTAAAGAGACAGATCTGATCAAAGGAAAGCATTAGAAGTGGTTCATGGTTATCTTTATAATGATGACTCTTTACTATAGAGAATGAAGTATGTGGTGTTGGTACTGTGTTGCTAAGTGGTTTGCATAGCTGTTTTTTGGTAAACCCTTTGCTTGATTCTGTAATTGAACAAATGTTGATTTATCTTCTCTGTAAATTGTATACAGACAAATCTGATTAAAGAAAGCATCAGAATGGGTTACAATGACTTTGGAGACTTCTACTATGCGTGTGGTTTGCTCGGGGAGGCTTTCAAGAACTATATCCGAACACGCGACTACTGCACTACGGCCAAGCACATCATTCACATGTGTATGAGTTCGATTCTTGTCAGCATCGAGATGGGTCAGTTTTCTCATGTTACAAGCTACGTGAACAAGGCAGAGCAGAATACAGAAACCCTCGACCCTATTGTAGTTGCTAAACTGCGATGTGCATCTGGATTGGCTCATTTGGAGCTGAAGAAGTACAAGCTAGCTGCTCGTAAGGTCTGTTGTTTTGTCATATTTGCTCATGTGTTTACGATCCTTTCATATCCTATATGGTATTGTATCTGAAATCTTATCGTCGAGTTTGAATATTGTCTTGTGCAGTTCTTAGATGTTAATCCAGAAATTGGAAATTCCTACAATGAGGTCATTGCCCCTCAAGATGTTGCCACTTATGGAGGACTCTGTGCCCTGGCAAGCTTTGATAGATCAGAATTAAAGGCATGTATCCTATTTAGCCTTTTTCTCTGCCAGTTTATTTCCAGTATTTGGTCTATAACGTAGTCTTAATGTGGCAGCAAAAAGTCATTGACAATATAAACTTCCGGAATTTCTTGGAGCTAGTGCCTAATGTGCGGGAGCTTATCAACGATTTCTATTCAAGGTAACATGCTTTTTACAAGACTCGTATCTATTTCCTTGCGTATAACTGAATTACAACATTGAACCAAGAATTATTAGAGAATAACCACATTTACCCAGCTAAGTTTCCCTGATGATTATTAAGTCCCTTGAATCCACTGTTTATTCTAATCGCTGACTCTGATAAACTCATTGATTAGCTGTTTGTTATGTTGAATTATAATATGTATTTGCTTATGAAGGCTTACCATGTTTCCCTCCAATTTCTTATCTGTGTTAACAATGCGTAGGATGTCCAAAATCAACCTTTTAGGACTGTATTCTGGTAGAATCTAATATCTAACTTTGCTTGTTGCAGCCGCTATGCTTCGTGTCTGGAATATCTAGAAAGTCTCAAAGCGAATTTGCTGCTGGACATCCATCTTCATGACCACGTTGACACGCTGTATGATCAGATAAGGAAGAAGGCGTTGATCCAGTACACACTGCCATTTGTGTCTGTTGACTTGAGCAGGATGGCTGATGCATTCAAAACCAGCGTCTCTGGTCTAGAAAAGGAGCTTGAAGCATTGATCACAGACAACCAGATACAGGTCTGTTCTGTTTCCAGAAATAACTTTTGTTTGATTACTTTGTCATTTTAAAACCTTACAAAAGGTTCCATCACGGATAGGCACGGATTGATTCACACAACAAAATCCTCTACGCAAGACACGCTGATCAGAGAAATGCAACATTCCAAAAGGTACTTCAGATGGGAAACGAATTCGATAGAGATGTCAGGGCAATGCTATTGAGAGCAAACCTCCTAAAACATGAGTATCATGCCAGAGCTTCCAGAAAACTTTGAAATTGATGACATCCTGCTTCACGTATCTGAGAGGTAACGACCTATTCCAAGATCAGAAGAAGATGCCTGGGGCAAAATTGATTTGGTTTAGTTATTGGTTAGATTTTTGTCTAATCTTCTGTGCTCTCGTGTTGTTGCTTTCTTTTGTTAAACGTTCTTTGGACTTTGAGTGAATCATGAGTGTGAATCTATAAACGCATTAATCACATTGAAAGCGAAAATGGTCAAAGAGTAGTGATATAAAAGTACACACTTGGTTGCATGAAAGATTTGCGTCATGTGGGTGGATCATTTCTCATCTCCCAACTAATACCCATTTCATTTTTGTCAACGAATCTCATATCGTTTGTGCACAGATGTCACTCTATAGTCGTCTATTGGTTTATTTTATGTGCATACACAATAATAATCAAAACGGTAAGGTCTTTTTTTATAAGTACAATCTCGGAATTTGCAAAACCAAGGTTTGATGTCGGCGAAACGCACCATGGGGACTAATAAGTGTGAACTTTTGATTTTCTTGTCTCAAAACAACTTTTGATATTTAAGCACTCGATAGCTACGTTTCATTATTATTGTATTTATTTTTCTTTAATAATAATGTCTACTATCATTTAATGGAATAATTCATATTAATAATTTGGCCATGGCTTTGAGGTCCGAAGGTTAGATATCGGTGATTATCTTGTTTCTACAATTTTCGGCTTTATCTAGTATCATTATTGTATTTTTAAGTAATTACTTGTACATTTATTCAAGTTGTTCTCTTTGTAGTTTGTGGTTTCTTATAACCCTTGTGTTTCTTTTGTGTGTTGCCAGAATATTCAAGGGTGTTTTTCAAGATTCGAACAAAACGAGAAATTGGGCAGATTACTTTATGTAAGAACCTATAGTGCTTCTATGAGTCGATGACATTTTGAGCAAGTAAAGGTATTATTCTAAGATGAGACGGTCCATTATTAATCGACTCTTCAATGATGTTGCCTTTTAAATGAGTCTTAGGTAGCATCGCAATAACTCCATATTTACTCAAAACTCACAAACCATAAGAGTTAAGATTCCGCCAAATTTGGAAGATGGGCCACAAAATTTGTTCACTCCAGTACTCTCAAATTTTTTGGTGTTTTGGTTAATTAAAGTTTTTTTTTTTTTTATGTGATTGTAGATCATAAATCGAATCTCATCACTTGCTATACTCTCAAAGTTGGTATTTATTCGAGACCGTAAATGATTTAAATGGCAACAAAATTTTGAATTTTGAATTTTTCGGCCAGAGTTATTAAATTGTTTAATGAGTCTGATTATATATATATATA
>VBRH01000031.1:102535-112535 GCA_014578085.1 Cardamine resedifolia | reverse complement strand
CTTTGGGGTTTGTCTGTCTCTTTTATAATGAGTCTAAAAGTCTACTAGCTGTTCAATAGTTTTGCCTCTCTGTGTTTCTTCTTCTTCTTCTTCTTTAACCAGAAGAAATTTAAAGTTTTTTTCCTTTTTGTTAGCGAGGTGAGGAGAAAATGGGAAGAACACCTTGCTGTGACAAGAAAGGTTTGAAGAAAGGTCCATGGACGCCTGAAGAAGACGAGATTCTTGTTGAATATATCAAGAAAAACAGTCATGGAAGCTGGAGGACACTTCCTAAGCAGGCTGGTAAAACTCATACCCAGCTTCTTCTTTCGGCTTTGTTTGATTTTTGATAAAGTTTTCATCTTTTTTAAACTCAATAGTTTTTCTACTGAACACTCCATATCTTAACTTCTTGGACAAGAAAAGTTTTAAACTTTGCAAGTTTTCTGACCTTTGGAGAACTCCATAACTAGTGTTCTTGAGAGACTTCATGGAGAAAAGCTTTCATCTTTATAACTTTTGTTTTCGCCATGGATAAACAGGTTTACTTCGCTGTGGAAAGAGTTGTAGACTGAGGTGGACGAACTATTTAAGACCAGACATAAAACGAGGACCTTTCACTGCTGAGGAAGAGAAACTTGTTGTCCAGCTTCATGCCATTCTCGGCAACAGGTTTTTTTATTTGCTTCTCTACTTTCTTCTCTTAGGTTCTTCTACATTGTCTGATTTCTGTTCTATTTCTCTTTTCTCAGGTGGGCTACTATTGCAGCACAGCTTCCAGGGAGAACAGACAACGAGATCAAGAACTTATGGAACACTCATTTGAAGAAACGTCTTTTATGTATGGGTCTTGATCCCAAAACCCATGAGCCATTGTGTTCATATGGGTTAGCCAAACAAGCTCCATCTTCACCCACAACTCGCCACATGGCTCAATGGGAAAGCGCTAGGGTTGAAGCTGAGGCAAGGCTTTCTAGAGAGTCAGTGCTCTTTAGTCCTTCTTCTTCTTCTGGTGGAGGAGTAAAAACTGATTGTGATCACTTCTTACGCATTTGGCACTCTGAGATTGGTGAATCTTTCAGAAATCTTGCTCCATTAGATGAATCAGCTACTAGTCAAAGCCCTTGCTCTAGGTCAACATCTTCCTCATCTGCACTTCAAAAGAGCTCAAAGTCTTGTGAAGGGAAAGAGATTGTTCTGGCGATTCATGGCTCTAATGCTTCTCCTTGTTCAAATCATCTTGAAGATGATTCAACTGACTCTGCTCTTCAACTTCTGCTTGATTTTCCGATTAGTGATGACGATATGAGCTTCTTGGAAGAGAACATTGACAGCTACACACCGTCCTCTGTTGTTTCTATGATTTCTAAATTTTAGTCTTATGAAAGTTGAAGAAAAATATTCAAACTTTGGCTTATTTTGATCTTCTGATATATATAGTGATCAGAAGTAGAGATATAGTATCTATGTAAATCAGCATTAGTCAGTTTAAGAACTTTTTAAAAATTTCCCTCTAGATTCATAGTTGTCTTCATCAATCCTCTCTATGATTTGACAATGCTTCAGAAAATTGCTGAAAAAGAACAAACATCATATTTTTCACTCTGATGTTTTTACACAAAAACAATATAGACACAAGATTACAAACCACTGAAGAGAAAAGACGGATTGTTTTATACTTTACAGTTAAAAACAAACTCTTGAAATTTGAATATGCAAATTCAAGATTAGAAACATCCACAAGTTGTCTTTGGGACGAATCCAGTAGCTCTGTGTTTAGCAGCCATTTCTTCTGCTTTAAGAAGGTCTTCTCCACGTTTAGCTTCAATCATTGCTCTTCTCTCTTCTGCTTCCTTGTGAATCGCTGCAACTTTATTCTTCATCTTCTCTGCATACTCTGCTTTCTTATTCTCTAGTTGCTCCTGCATTCAAACACATTTCAATAACACTTTCACTTCTCAATCACATTTTTAAACAGTCTCATCTCAGTATTGCTAAGTTTATTATACCTCAATTTTCTTGAGTTGCGCTTCGACAGCTGCTTTCTTTTTGTTTTCCCAAGCAAGAATATCAGAAGTCTTCTTCTCAGCTCTGTTCCATGTCAATTGTTAGCAAAATCAGACAAATAACCTTAAAAACACAAATCAATGATAAAGTAAACACTTTTACTTGTTCTCTGCTTTGCTCTTTTCGCTATCTTCCCACGCTCTGATGAAAGACATTCTCTTCTCTTTTGACAAATCAGCTAGCTTAACATCTAATTATCAAACAACAGAGATCAGTAAGTAACTTCCACAAACATCACAACGAGAAAATACTCACATAGTTTTTGTTTAAGCTCACCTCTATCGAGCGAACCAGATGAAGATTTCTTCGGTGCAGGCTCTACAGGTTCTGTAAGAATCTTATTCTATTAGAATAACAACATAAACACCAAAGTTCCCAATACTTGACACAAAAAGAGTCACAAGCAGACACATACAGAACATATGTATAATTCTGTAATAAAGCTACGGTACGGTGACTTTCTAGGTTTATGGATTAAGTCAGCGAAAGTCCTCAATATCAACAAGATGTCGTGACCGGTGTAGCTAATAGTCAACAAAACAAAGTTTTAATTGAAATCAAATTCGAAATTTATAATGTTTAATCGTTTATCGAGAGCAAATTTTATCTCTGGGAAACCCAATCCCAATAACGTAATTCTCTGCAGAAAGATCTTAAACCAATCAAAACTAATTAAAAAATCCAGAACAAAATTAACCTCAAAAACCATAATTTCTTATTAAATCAGAGAATTATGAATATGGAGAGAGAACTTACTTTCAACAAGGGAAAGGGCTTTGGACTCATCGGGATTCTGCTCCGGAGGTGGGTTTTGAATTTTCTCCTCCGTAACGTCTTTGGTGACATCAGTTGGAGCCAGAGTCGGAGCTGAAGCTGCAGCTGGAATCTCCGCCGGAGCTGGAGCCGCAGCTGGAATCTCCGCCGGAGCTGGAGCCGCAGCTGGAATCTCCGCCTGAGCTGGAGCCGGAACTGTCGCCGGAGCGGTGTCTAACGGTATCTTTTGTTCCTCAGCCATTGTCTATCACTCGAAGAAACAATAAACGATGACAGAGAGAAAACACAAATTAAAACGAAAATGAAAAATTGATTATTAATTCGAGATATTTTCCAAGCAACGGAAAGAGGTTTATACTGTTACTATTCAGTTATTACCGTGGAACCGTATTAACCGCGTTTGTTTGTTTAAAATTCTTTTGTTTTTTTTATCCGTTGATCTTTAAAGTAATCAGATCCTACGGCTGTGAGGCCACTTATCCGTTGTGGTTGTGGATCACGTAAACTGCGATACACCTGAACATATAACTCATCTTGCCGACAGGACAGGTAATGTGGTTAAAACGATGCCACGTCAAGAAAAATTTCATCTTTTTTTCTTCTTTTTTTTCATAAGAAAAATTCCTCTTTTTAACAGGTATTTTCTTAATTAAATACAGACTGTTTTGAGAATAATTTAATACTTAATTGCTGTTAAATACTACTAAAGTCGGACAAAAGCGTGACGTGGAGGAAGAAGACACGCTGGAGACAGATAAGATACAAAAAGGGTTCTCTTTCTGAGTTGTTGTGACCCCACGCACTCTATTTGCGCGTGGAGGTTATCCAGTTTTAGTTTGAGCGCGTGTATGGTACGCGCAAGTGTAGATGGGCCTGATTTGTTGGGTCGTAGTATCGTTTTAGAAAAAGAACAAAGAGCTATCCGAGACAAAAGTACTCGAGATCCTCTTCGCAAGTACATTTGTTTCTACTAGGATTTATGATTTTCTGGGCCTTTTCATCTCTTTTTTTCTCGGCACATCTAGTTTAGATTACTAGATTTTACCATTCGTCTTGTGACCGTGTCAAAATTTGGTGTATTGGAAGACAATGTTATTTCGAGAGAGGAAAAGAAGTCAAGTTAGTAGTAATCATAGAATTAAATATTTTTAAATAGTAAGTATCCTTTCAGTATTCAAGTGTTTTATTTTGAAAGAAGTCAAGAAGAATATAGAAGGCTTGAAAACAAACAAATATATTAACTTAAAAGGCCTTATGGATGAATTAAAATTATTGACTTATTAACTCAAGTCCATCCTTTTTTTTTCTTTTGATTAAATTTCTCGAGTCCATCTTAAAATATTGATTTTGATGTGCCTGTGAGTCGGAGATTTGTCGAGATTAAATACACTAGTAAAAGTGCCATTGGACACGTTCAATTGTAGTTGTAGGTAATAGAATTATGTATTGACTTCTTACATCGAGACACGTGAATCTCAATGTTTTTTTGTTTTTTTAAATGTTAAACTGAGTCTTACAAATTTTTAATTGAGAAATTCTAGATCTAGATTCATACATTTTTTTGGAACCATATCATACTTTAATAAATTATTTTTTCCAACGTGAATCGAACTAGTATCAAGAAAATGCTTACAATTTCAGCTTACATGAGTCTTACATTTTATTTTAATAATAACCAAAATGAAAGTGCAATTTAAAACAAAATTCCATAAATCTATTATTTGTAATAAAAATTTAAAGTACGATCCCCTTCTTAAAAATGCAAAGATACACAGATAAGGGGATCTGTTGTTAAGAAATCATGGGGTGGGAGTCTATAGATCTATGCAGACTCTAGAGTCAGCTACTGATTATTAAAAAACAATAGGTTAGGTTTTTTTGGGTAACCTAAAATATATTAGGGTTGGAGGAACCGTATGAGAACCAATGATAAGCTACAAAGGATGTATTGTAGAAAGAAAAAGTCACATGAGCAAAGGATTCAGATATAGGAGAAATAAGATATGAGTGATAAATGAATTGTAACCCATTTATTGTACACATAAATAGAGAGTCTCTGCTGTAAAAAGAGGATATGCTTTCTCGTCATTTGTTAGAGCAAAGTGTGTGTGGGAGAGAGAGAATTGGTGATCTAGAGATTTTCTGATGAAAACATTGTATCATTCGGCTAAGAAATAAAGATTATATTTAGTTTATCAACAACCAACCAAACCCATAATTAAACCAAAAATCAAACATTAAGAAAAAAACCCCAAAAAAGCTTTTGTCTCTTTTTTTGTTTTCTCATTTTTTTCTCCTTAGTCTTGTCTCATTGGTCATTTGCCCGACTCTCTTCTCATTATACTCTCTTTAGTCTTTAAGTTAATCTTTTGTCACGCAAAAAGATTGAAAAGCTTCGTGTATAACTGAAAAAGGAGAGCATGAAGATGAATACCAACAATAAACATCATAAAACTATGTCGTTGCCTGGGAAAAGCATCGTCAAAGTTATTGTTTTCATCGTCGCTTCTCTATTCATATCAGCTGCTCTCTTGGATTTTCTGGACTATCTTGATTTCGTGAGTTTAAAAATCCAAAAACCCTAACTTTTAATTTATATTTGTGTATGAAGCTCAGTAGTTAAAGTTAAAATCCTTTTTTGTTTGTTTGTTTCAGAATTCTTTTGCAGGTTTCAAGCTAATAACAAAGAGAAGAGAGACTAAATTCCCTTACCAATGCGGCGGTGTCGTACAGAACCAATCACATCAAACTCCTTTCTCTCAAAGTCGCGCATCGAGATTAAATCCAAACCGTTCACAACCATCCACGTGTCCTTCTTATTTCCGTTGGATCCACGAGGATCTGCGGCCGTGGAAACAAACGGGGATAACTAAGAAGATGATCGAGAAGGCGAGTAGGACGGCGCATTTTAGATTAGTAATCCATAACGGGAAAGCGTACGTTAAGAGATATAGGAAATCGATTCAAAGCAGAGATGAATTTACTCTGTGGGGAATCGTACAGTTGTTACGGTGGTACCCAGGGAGATTGCCTGATCTCGAGCTTATGTTCGACGCTGACGATCGTCCCGTCGTCCGATCAGATGACTTTATAAGTCAACGACAAAAGGAACCACCTCCACTTTTCCGTTACTGTTCTGATGATGCCAGTTTGGATATTGTGTTCCCTGATTGGTCCTTCTGGGGCTGGTAAGCAACATTACTAGATAATGGGCTTTTATTATTATTAGGCCTACTTTGTAATATGTATGGGTTTTTAATGGACCAGGGCTGAAGTGAATGTAAAGCCATGGGAGAAATCGCTGGAGGCAATAAAAGAAGGGAACAATATGACGCAATGGAAGGACCGCGTGGCGTACGCTTATTGGAGAGGCAATCCTTATGTGGACCCTACAAGAGGAGATCTTCTTAAGTGTAATGTTTCAGAACATGAAGACTGGAATACTCGCCTCTATATTCAGGTTTCCCCAAATTTCACTTTCCCTTTAATTCACTTTATTTCATTTTTTGATAATGGAGTTAAAACTTGTCTGAATTTTAATAATGGATTTTAAAGGATTGGGATAAAGAATCAAAAGAAAAATTCAAGAACTCAAACCTAGAGAACCAGTGCACCCATAGGTAAGGAGAAGTATATTATTACTTCCGCATGTTGTTTAAGTACTTCTCTAATTTAATACAGTATATAATTCAATTCTTCTGAAAATATTTTTGGGTTATAACAGATACAAGATATATATAGAAGGATGGGCATGGTCAGTTAGTGAGAAATACATAATGGCATGCGACTCAATGACATTATATGTAAAACCAAGATTCTACGATTTCTATATACGAGGAATGATGCCATTACAACACTACTGGCCAGTTAGTGACCACTCCAAGTGTACTTCTCTCAAATTCGCCGTACATTGGGGAAATACCCACGTGGACAAGGTCATCTAATTATAGGTTTCTCACAATTTACCTTGAAATTTGTTATGTCTAATTTTAACCCTGATTTTTTTGTCCTTCTGTAGGCTCGTGAGATAGGAGAGAAAGGGAGTAGATTTATAAGAGAGGAGGTGAATATGAAGTATGTGTATGACTACATGTTTCATTTACTCAAAGAGTACGCGAAGCTTTTGAAATTTAAACCGGAGATTCCTTTGGGTGCGGAGGAGATCACGCCGGATAGTATGGGATGTCCGGCAACGGAACGGTGGAGAGATTTCATGGCAGAGTCTATGGTAATGTCTCCAAGTGAAGAGTCTCTTTGTGAGATGCTTCCTCCTTATAACCCTCTAGTTTTAAAACAGGTTCTTGAGAGAAAAGCTAATTTAACACGTCAGGTTGAGTTGTGGGAGGACCAATACTTTCAAGAACTTACCAATAAGCCTTGATTCGTTTTTGTGTTTTTTCATTCTCTAAAACTTTATTGTACTTGCTTACTGTGATCCGACTCTTCTTTCACGATTTTACACATAATATTAATTTCGTAGTGTTATTATATATGTCCACAAATTATAACGATATATATATATATATATATATATATTTCTGGTTCGGTCACAAATTGAAAATTTGAGAGTCTGAGACACTTGTTCACTTATTATTCGTTTAGTACCCATCATTTTATAATTCAATATCCAGATGCTGATAGATTTTTATTATTAGGGAACCAAACCGTATTGGTTTCTTAAAGACAAATCCAAATCCATGTAAATTATTTTGCATGAATTTCAGAATTGTAAGATAACAAATTGAATTTTGTTACATACAATTTATATAGATAAAAAATCTACGAGATTGCATCTTGGATCACTTAACTTATTTATTTATTATTTTATTTTTTTTGTCAAAGAAGTTAACTTAGTTGCAACGAGTATAAAATGCACTTTCGAGAATAACTTTACTACAATAAGATAACGCGGACTAGTTAATCTTGAGCTTTACCTACATCCTTCCAAAAATCCCTTTGACTCTTCTTTAATTTCTCTCTCTTTTCTTTCTTTCTTTCTTTCTTCTTCTTTTTTTTTTTTCGCATATATAGGATCTTTATTTCCGTTGTCTATCTTGGACTCAGCTCTAATCACTCGTAAAAAATTAGCAAAAGTCTTTAATAGAAATATCTAGAAAAATGCGTAAAATAGTTGCTCGTTTTTTTCATGAGGAAAAATATTGGACGTTTGAAAATGGGGAATGCATGATTTCGATATATTTATCCTTCCATGGATCCATGTATCCCGTTTTATAAGGTGCATGCAGTTGTTCCCCCTCTCGAATAGTTGAAGTAAATAATTTTAAAAAAGAAACTTAAGCTAATAATTAATTTCGCCAAAATTAGTTAATTAGTTGACACGCAACGTAGAGGCTGGAAGAGTTTGACTTAATTAGGCTTCGAATTAGTTGCCGTCAAACTTATTTTTGTGTACCAAATTTATAGAATATATAAATAAACCCCAAAACCATAGTTAATTTGTTTTCTACCTCATAAAGAGACCCATGAGAGTGTGGTTCATAAGACCCTAAATTTCTCTGGTCTTCTCTAGTTCTTTCTCTCCCTCTCTCTCTCGATCTTATATATATTATCTTTGTTTTCGTCTTCTGTTCGATGGGAGAGAGCATACACGTGGCTCAGCCCACAGGAGATCATCATCAAAGACAACACAACCCAGTTGTGAGTTTAAGCTCTAAACTAGCAAAGACATGGGTCACAACCACAATCTTCATCTTCGTATTCTTCATCCTCCTCCTTGGTGCTTCTCTTTGTTGGTTGGATATGGTATACAATTTTATCTCTTTGTCGGGTGGTTGGTATATATATATTTTAAAAATGTCAATAAATTTGCATTTATAAAATTATTTTTAATATAGATGAATATGTTTGAAGGCAGTGAATTGCGAAAACAATAGAAAGATGTGATATGAATACACGTTATAAAATAATAGGTTATAAATGAGTGAGAATATATTTTACAGTTGATTAGTCCAAAGAAAGTTGAGAAAATATATAGAAAACACACAATCGAAAAAGAGTAAATACCTATCAGTTGTGATTCTTCTTACCATATTTTAGCAGTTAATTAGTCTTTAAACCCTTTAATGTAGATTTTGCAACATTAATTATTGGTATTCAATGAATCTTGATCTAAAATTTTCTTTGGTTTTCAAATATATGTAGTTTGTAGTAGGTGAGAGTAGAATCCAAATGTCATCAATATTCACAAGAAACACCAACAAGATCCCCAAGATCATCACCAAGATCCCGTTAAACTGCACATTACTCAACAGCAACACCACGCAAACATGTCCGTTAAACTGCACATTACTCAACAGCAACACCACGCAAACATGTCCGTTAAACTACCCAAGCAGATTCAAACCAGCGATCTCTTCCTCGGGGACTTGTCCTGACTACTTCAGATGGATCCAACAAGACCTAAAAGTATGGGAAGAGACAGGGATCACAAGGGAAACGCTAGAGAGAGCAAAACCAAACGCTCATTTCAGGCTAGTGATAAAATCAGGGAGATTGTATGTTCATCAGTATGAGAAGGCTTATCAGACAAGAGATGTGTTCACGATCTGGGGGATACTTCAGCTTCTGAGAATGTATCCTGGTCAAGTTCCTGATCTTGAGCTTCTCTTCCTCTGCCATGATAGACCTGCCATCTGGAAAAGAGACTTTGGACAAGAGGACAATGCCACGTGGCCTCCCCCGCCGTTGTTCCATTACTGTGGTCACCGTGATGCATACGACATCGTGTTCCCTGACTGGAGCTTCTGGGGTTGGTACGTACGTAAGTGTTTTTAGAACTAAACCAAATATTTTTTCGGATCAACAGCTCACCCGATTGAGCCGGTTATCTGTAGTTAACCGTATAGCTAATTATTGATATAAAAATTCATTATAACAAAAAAGTAAATATAATTGACTTTATCAGTTAAATTTTTTTTAATTTTATTCCAATATTTATATTTTCGTATTTTACTTTAAATTTAAATTAATTAGTATGATAATACTGAACCGTGGGCAGTATAAAATAAATTGAAACCGGGTTAATTTTCTTTTTCAAAGAGCATGATTAAGCCGGTCCAACCGGACTAATTAGATCGGGTTTAAAAATAGTACTAGTAGTAAAATAGTAAATCAAGGTGAGCAAATACCCATTTGATTATAGTTTCCGTAAATTAAAACT
>VBRH01000031.1:90964-102470 GCA_014578085.1 Cardamine resedifolia | reverse complement strand
TTTTTTTTTTATAAAGAATTAAAACGATGTTGGCCAGCAACTTAAATGAAATTTATTTAAATACTTATTATTATAGGCCAGAAGTGAACATAAAGGAGTGGAACAAGTTATCGGAGGCGATCAAAGAAGGGAACAAAAGGGTGAAATGGGAAGATAGGTTTCCGTACGCTTACTGGAAAGGGAATCCTATGGTTTCTATTACAAGAAGAAACTTTATGAAATGTAACTTTTCCGACAAGTATGATCCCATGGTTCGTCTCTATGTCCAGGTACATCCATTTAATTAAGAAATTGCACATCCTTAATTATAAAGGTTTAGTGACCTAATCTTGTATCTATAAAAAGACTCGACTCTTAATAGATCAGTACGAGCAACTTTTTTTTGCCACATAATTCTCTTTACTCTGCCATGGTGATTTCGTTCGCGTGTTATATCAGGACTGGAGGAGGGAGATTAGCGCAGGATTTAGAGGATCAAATTTAGAAGACCAATGCACTCATAGGTGTGTATATATACATGCAATATGATTGATTTTTTTTTTAAATAATAATCTTATTATGTTATAGTGACATTTCCGAGATTTGGAATTTGGAAATAAGGTACAAGATTTATATAGAAGGGAATGCGTGGTCGGTGAGCGAGAAGTACATACTTGCATGTGATAGCATGACTCTACTGATTAAACCAAAGTATTATGATTTCTTCGTAAGAAGTATGATTCCATTGGAGCATTACTGGCCCATTAGATCTAACAATTGTGGTGACCTCAAGTTTGCCGTCGAGTGGGGTAACAACAACACCGAAAAGGTAATTTAAACAATAGTATCCGAAATCTAATTTGAATCTTGCAATTTGACATCGACTGATCATGATGATCGATCTTATAAATTAATATATAGGCGCAAGCTATAGGGAGACAAGGAAGTGACTACATAATGAAGAACCTAGAGATGAAGTATGTGTATGATTACATGCTGTATATGTTGCAAGGCTATGGGAAACTGATGAAGTTGGATGTGACAGTACCTGAAACTGCAAAGGAAGTGTGTTCGGAGACGATGGCATGTTCGATCACTGACGGTGGACTGATCATGCAGTGCATGGACGATTCGTTGGTCATGTTTCCAAGCGTCAAAGCTGCTTGTAATTTACCACAGCCTTATAAAGACGATGAGATGAAGAGGTTTCTTGAGAAACAAGAAAGGGCGGAGAGAGAGGTAGAGAAGTTGGCCAATGAGTATTGGGAGGTCCAAAACAAAATAAATTCACTAGTGAAATTATATAACTAGCTATAAGTCGTTAAATTTTACCAAATTTTAGTTAGTCTGGTTTAGCTTGTATTTAGATTAATAATTGATACAATATTAATCAAGCAAATTTTTTTTTTTAATAATTACAATGGAATAAATTAATTTTCGTCATGTTTTTGTTTTGTTTTTAACATGTAGCCGATTACCCGAATGTTTATACTTTTGAATTTGGCAAATGTCTCACTCCTAAAATAATCCTCAGTCTCTGGCTTTAAAAGAGGTTCTTGAGAGGAAAGCTAATTTAACACGTCTGATTGAGTGGTGGGACTTGGGAGGACCAATACTTACATGATTTGACCATAATTTGATTTGATTTTTTTTTTTAGTTTTTTGTCATTAGCAATTTGTCTAACCTACTTTTTTCCGACTTATACTTTGATCCTACTTTTTTTTTTTACGATTTTACACTTAGTGTTTACAATTGGTATTATATATGTTCATCTAATTTAGCATAAATACATTTTAGCTCTTTTGTCTTTCTCTTACGATTTTAGGTTTTATATAACTATAAGCTATATAAACACTATAAATAGTAATTTAATTTAAATTCGATGATTTATTTTTTGATAACTGGATCACGACTTCGTAATCTCTATGGATTCGAAAACAACTTTTAGACTATTCCCTTTAGATCAAAAGCCACTTTACATCAAGTTAATATAACAGAAATAATACTTTTGGTTTTATCCCTTTGAAGTTAGATTATCATAAGATTTTATAAGCTATATATCATGCATATGTACTGTATAAAGTCTTTTCAATTTTGGTAATTAACGAGGGGTAAACGAATCTCAAGCTAAGTATAGGGATTATTAATATACCTTAATCACATGACATATGATACCGGCAATAATTAGTTAAAATATTAACCCGGTCCCCAGCCGGGTCCTTGTGATATTGTGGAAAAGTATTAAAAATGAACCGTTGAATTTTATGCGTAGTTGATTCCCTTTTTTTGAAGTTTTTACATGAAAGAAAATATAGAGATATGGAACATAAAGGCTTTATTGATTAACTGGTGACGTTAATTAATTACGGGAATAACGATTAAAAATGGGGTATGTAAGAGATGGTGTAAATATATAAGTATGATAATTAATAAGGGTTGGCCGATTAAAATAATTTATTTTATTACAAATGAATTTATAATCCTGCCATTTCTTCCTTCGAAATGTTTTTTTTTTCTCTCATTAATCACTCATCTTTTTAAAGAAAACTACTCTTCTCATCTTAGGTAAAATTTGGACACCTGGAAATGGATGATTTTGAAAATTTCTAATTAAGACCCCATGGGTTCCATACTGACCCTTTTCCATTAGAAAAAAAATCCAAAATTAATTAACACGGAATATATCGAGACTTCATAGCTTGACTTAATTAGACTTTTGTTGTGGTTCTCCTTAAAGCCATCATGAAATAATTCTGCTGCAATTAAATATCAGTCATGATCTTTTAAACACAGGCTGAAACCTTTTGATTTTATGCATAAAACATAGAACTATACATATTTAAACCTCAAACCCTTCCATTGATTCATTTTCCACCCCATAAAAGAGATCCATGACCAATGATCTCTGCTTCATAAGTCTCTCTTAATTTCTGTCTCTAGTTCTTGTGTTCTTGTTGTGTTTTGTATGATGAGAGAGAACATACACGTGGTTCAATCCACAGAAGATCATCATCAGAGACATCAAAACCCAATAACGAGGTTAAGCTCGAGACTAGCAAATACATGGGTCACCACCAAAATCTTCATCTTCGTCCTCTTCATCATCCTCCTTAGTGCTTCTCTCTCTTTGATGCATACGGTATATAATTTTCTCTTTCTCATGATCTACCAAAACATTTCTGTTTTTTTCATTTTCTTTTTTTCTTTTTTCACAACGTTTTTTTTGTTGTTGATAATAATTAGTTTTTCTCCTTTTCTTTGTCCACTAGTTTTTTGTTCCCTTTTCCAACGTTGAAAATCTTTGATCCGCTTAAATAATATATCTTTTTAGTAGTGGTACTTGCAAACTATTGTCTGGAAGTTTGATCGTTATTTTTAACGTGGTGTTGTTAATATATAGTTTGTATTAGGTGAGAGTAGCTTCAAAGTACCATCAATATTCACAAGAAATACCAAAAAAAGTACTACCACAACAACAAGTACAAATATCCCCAAGATCCTCATCAAGCTCCCATTAAACTGCACAGCACTCAACGGCAACACAACACAAACATGTCCTTCAAATTATCCAACCAAGTTCGAACCAGCGATCTCTTCCTCGGAGACATGTCCTGAGTACTTCAAGTGGATCCACCGAGACTTAAAGGTTTGGCAAAAGACAGGGATCACAAGGGAAACACTAGAAAGAGCAAGACCAATTGCTCACTTCAGGATAGTGATAAAATCAGGGAAATTATACGTTCATCAATACGATAAAGCATTTCAGACAAGAGATGTGTTCACAATATGGGGAATACTTCAGCTTCTAAGGATGTATCCTGGTCAAATCCCTGACCTTGAGCTTCTCTTCCTCTGCCATGATAGACCCGCCATCTGGAAAAGAGACTTTAAGAAGAAAAGAAAGGACACGTGGCCTCCTCCGCCGTTGTTTCACTATTGTGGTCACCGTGATGCCTACGACATCGTTTTTCCTGATTGGAGCTTTTGGGGATGGTATGACTATTCCATTCATCAAGACTATATAACCATCTAAGATTTGGTCAATAACGTATATGGCCCGTAACCTTGATAAATTATTTAAATAATAATATAGAGTTATCTTTTTAGGCCAGAGCTAAATTTAAAGGAGTGGAATAAGTTATCTGTGGCACTCAAAGAAGGGAACAAAAAGGTGAAATGGGAAGATAGAGCTCCGTACGCTTATTGGAAAGGAAACCCTCATGTTTCTCCTATAAGAGGAGATCTTATGAGATGTAACTTCTCCGACAAGTATGATCCTATGGTTCGTCTCTATGTCCAGGTATATATATTTATATTTATATGTCCATCAATTCCAAAATCTCCTATCTTTACGAGTTTTTAATGTGTATTCCATTTTAAAACCAACATCAAAGTGACTTAACATGCATTCTCAAATAATAAGTTGTATCTGATATCATGATTTTTAATATTCATTGTGATCTCGTCTGATATGTTGTCTTAGGATTGGGTGCGTGAGATCGAGGCAGGGTTTAGAGGATCAAGACTAGAAGATCAATGCATTCACAGGTACATATTTTTATATGCAGAATACATTCAATAGACAATGTATATATATCTTATTTTTCTTTGTTGTAAACATTTTTGGATTTGGATTTTGAACATTTTAGATATAAGATCTACATTGAAGGAAACGCGTGGTCTGTGAGTGAAAAGTATATACTTTCGTGTGATAGTATGACTTTGTTGGTTAAACCAGAGTATTACGATTTTTTCTACCGAAGTATGGTCCCAATGAAGCATTACTGGCCCATTAGACCAAACAACAAATGTGGTGACCTCAAATTTGCAGTTGAATGGGGTAACAACAACACAAAAAAGGTAAGCAATAATATCCAAAATCTAAATAGAAATTCAAACTAATCTACACATTTCGATTCAGAGCAATGATCAGTAATGAATTGTCATAACTCCTGGTCGGCTCATGATGATTTTGTGATGATCTTAATCTATATAGGCACAGGTCATAGGGAGACAAGGAAGTGAGTACATGATGAAGAATCTAGAGATGAAGTATGTCTATGATTACATGTTGTATGTGCTGCAAGGCTATGGGGAATTGATGAAGTTGAACGTGACCGTGCCTGAAAATGCGACTCAAGTGTGTTCAGAGACGATGGCTTGTCCAATCACTGACGGTGGACAGATCAGGCAGTGTATGGATGACTCATTGGTTATGTCTCCGAGCATCAAGGCTGCTTGTGATATGCCACCTCCTTATGGAGATTATGAGCTCAACAAGTTTCTTAAGAAACAAGAAAGTGCGAGGAGAAAGGCTGAGAAGTGGACTGATCAGTATTGGGCCTTGAGAGGTCCAAAATAATTAATATCTTCGATAGTGAATGTATTATACAATTCACACACATATTTTCAGATTTGATTCCGAATTGTGTGACACGAGAGGACACTGGATCAATTGAATGCATGTTAAATTAAGGAGATCACTGATTACTAATAAAAATGGCATATCATTAACTTGAAACTATGGTTTATTAGAAAATCGATTAATTATAATTAGAAAAATAATCGAAGTATTAAAGATAAAACATAGTCAATTGCACAAAAGTTCATAAACTTAACATATGTGAAATTTCCAAATAATTTATAATTCATATTCATAAGATTCTATCAAGAGTTAATTTTTTTTGAATCTGATTTAATATTGGAAATATATCTCTATTAAAAATATGCAGACATAATATACATGTATGTAAATAAATGTGGTAAACAATATAATATAAATAGAAATTAATAATATAAAAATGGGAATGAAGTTATTTTGTCAATATCAGATACCTTGGTTGTATTGCCAATAAAGTTAAGATATATTCTAATTATTCTAATACCTGATATAAAACCTGCATATTTATATTAGAGATAAAACCTGATATCAAATTACAATAATCAAATAAAAGATCTTCTCTCGCTAAGATTCGATAAATTTTGTTGTTTTTTAAATCACTTTTCTAATTTGGGGTTTTCCCTGAGAAAATTAATTGAGGTCATCCGAATCACCTGCAACTATGAAGATGAACAACAAAGGATTAAATCAGAAGCCACGTGGAATATATAATCAAAATCTCAGTTTCAATTCTAAGCTAGCCGTCACTGTCTTCATCTTCATCTTCGGTGCTTGGATGGACATTATGGTACTAAAACTCTTTCTCATTTTCTAATCATTTTAATCATATATATACTTATATATTAGATATAATTAAATCTTTGTGTTTGATGGTTTTTTTTTTTAATTCTCTGTTTTTTTCATATAGTTTGTAATAATAGTTAAGAGCATAATCCAAATGGTGACGACATCACTATTGACGACAACTACAAACACAATCATCAAGATCCCATTAAACTGTAGCACTACACAAACATGTCCTTTAAACTACCCAAGCCGATTCGAACCAGCGATCTCTTCTTCCTCTGGGACTTGTCCTGACTACTTCAGGTGGATCCAACAAGACCTAAAGGTATGGGAAGAGACAGGAGTCATAAGGGAAACGCTAGAGAGAGCAAAACCAAAAGCTCATTTCAGGCTAGTGATAAAATCAGGGAAGTTGTATGTTGATCAGTATGAGAAGGCTTATGAGACAAGAGATGTGTTCACGATCTGGGGGATACTTCAGCTTCTGAGAATGTATCCTGGTCAAGTTCCTGATCTTGAGCTTCTCTTCCGCTGCCATGATAAACCTGCCATCTGGAAAATAAACTTTAGCCAAGAAGACAATGCCACGTGGCCTCCTCCACCGTTGTTCCATTACTGTGGTCACCGTGATGCATACGACATCGTGTTCCCTGACTGGAGCTTCTGGGGTTGGTACGTATAGTAACTGGTTTTTCTTTTTTTAATACATATTATTATTACTATATTTATATAAATATATTCTCTTCATTCAATTTATCTAAATTATTATTTACGTATTAGTTTTCTCTGTTTAGGTCTGACTCTATTTTTATTGGGTTTACGGGGTAAATGGTCAGTTTTCAGTGGCTTCGATAATATTTTTGGATGATGTATTTTTATTATTGTTATAAACATAGGCCGGAGGTGAATATAAAAGATTGGACAAAGGGATCTGTGGCCATTAGAGAAGCCAACAAAAGAGTTAAATGGAAAGATAGAGTTCCATACGCTTACTGGAAAGGGAACCCTGAGGTTTCTTCGCGACGAAGAAACCTTATGAAATGTAACTTATCGGATAAATATGACCCCATGGTTCGTCTCTATGAACAGGTACGTATATAAATATATATGTCCAGATCCATATTCTTTATTCTCAAAAAGCATCAATTTTATAGAATATAAATCTTATATGTCATAGTAATTAATGCATGCTGAATTTTCAGGATTGGGAGAAGGAGAGGGGGATAGGGTTCAAAATTTCAAACCTAGAAGACCAATGCACCCATAGGTATATCATATGTATGCAATGAAAAAATTTCATGTTTAAAACTTTTTGTTGTTGTTTTGATGTTGAGATCATTAACATTTTGGGATTTGGATTTTTTGCATTAAGGTACAAGATTTACATAGAAGGACGTGGCTGGTCGGTGAGTAAAATATATATATTAGCGTGTGATAGTATGACTCTACTGATTAAACCAGAGTACTACGATTTCTTCGCAAGAAGTATGGTTCCATTAGAACATTACTGGCCCATTAAATCTCAAGAGAACTGTGGTGATCTCAAGTTCGCCGTCGAATGGGGCAACAACAACACTGAGAAGGTAAACTAATGAGCTATGATAGTACCATGCATTATCTGGTTTATAGTTGTAAATTTTTATATGGATTCATCATAATGATGATGATGTTATGAATCAATTATATAGGCGCAAGCTATAGGGAGACAAGGAAGTGATTACATGATGAAAAACCTAGAGATGAAGTATGTGTATGATTACATGTTGTATGTCTTGCAAGGCTACGGAAAACTGATGAAGTTGGATGTGACTGTGCCTGAAAATGCGACTGAAGTGTGTTCCAAGACGATGGCTTGTCCGATCACTGACGGTGGTCTGATCAGGCAGTTGATGGACGACTCTTTGGTTATGTCTCCAAGCGTCAAGGCGGCTTGTGATTTGCCACAGCCTTACGGAGATGATGAGCTCAAGAGGTTTCTTGAGAAACAAGAAAGTTTGGAGAGAGAGGTTGAGAATTGGACCAATGAGTATTGGGAGGTCCAAAACAAGAATCTTCAGCAAAAAAAGTGAGTTTAATTTACCGAGGAATAATCCGATTGGTAATACACTAAGGAACCCCCAAAATAGAGAGTTTTTTAAAGTCAGGATTTGTAACCTCGGCGGTGGAAAGGAATTTAAATAAAATATAAATAAACTTTTGAGAATTTATAATAGTTATACTACTGTTTAAGTTATTTTTATAGTGTAGGTATATGCTCAATTATCTTTAAAATTAGTCGTATGATCTATTAGTTTTTGCAAAGTTAGTATAGTTTTTTAAAATTCGTTGGTATATCATTATTTTGTGTCAACTATCATTATTGGTTAGACGTCCGATTTTCACATAAGACTAATAATTTAAACTATGCAAGAATAATAATCGGAACCTTGTTTTGTTGTTGCTAATTTAACTACAATAAATAATTACAACTTACAAGTTAAAGAAACATGGAATAAGAACGACCATGAGAGAAAGCGACTTCATCATATGTAGGCCTAATAAAAGACTCGACTCGAGGACCAATATGCAGACACAGGAACAGGGTAAGACCTTACATTACGAGATACGAGTAAATTGTAAATAGCCAAATATGGAAAAAAAAAAAAATCAATTTTAAGTTGGCATTTTTGCGCGAGTTTTTAATAAATTTCATGTTGTTTGATTTATTTTGATAACACCTTATTTACCTAAAACATGTATGATAAAATGCATTAGATAACTAAAAAGCCAAATAACTTTCGATCTTATTAGCCATTACATTATCCCCCTGTGGCCACTCCCAATATAACTTGTTGGCAGCTAATGTTTTTTATTTAATAATAATTAAAAACATTCTTATGGTTGGCGTCACGATTAATAACAGATAAGCGAGTTGCGTAACGATAATTAAATACGAGGTCAACGTTTAATTACATTACAATTTCTCCCGAAAAAACATTTTGCCTAGTTGCCTTGTGAGACAAGTCTACACGATCTCACAAGTGTAGAAGAAACTTTCAAAACCTTATCTGCTCTGTGTTTCCTGAGAAAAATAAATCGGTTTCTCTTGGTAAAAATGATGACTAGTCTAAAACTTGGCGTTGAAGTCAGAAGCGCAAGGCTCAAACCTAGAGAGGAGAGTACTTACGGCGATGGCTACGGCGGTGTTAACGCTTTCGTCGAGCTACGATTCGACGATCAGAAAGTCAAAACCGCTACTAAGTTCGAGGATTCGAATCCGGTTTGGAACGAGAAGTTCTTCTTCAACATCTCTGATACAGAGGATTTATCAAATATGGTTCTTGAGGCTTACGTTTACAATAAAACAAGCAACATAACGAAATCGTGTCTTGGAAGGATTCGAATCTTGGGAACTGCCTTTCTTCCGCACTCTGAAGCTGTCGGATTGCCTTACCCTCTTGAAAAAGAGAAATGGCGCATCTTCTCTTCCGGAGCCGCCATTGGAGGTGACCTCGTTCTGAAAGTGTACGTCACTGATAACCCCTCTCCCAATGTACCGAATACGATCCCAACAAAGAAGGTTCCTTCTAAACCAAGGCACAAATTCCACAACATCCCTACAACAGAGAAGAATAAACCTAGCCCACGAGGAAATCAACGACCGCCTCAACCGCAACCGCAGCCGTCTCAACCGCAACCGCAACCGCCTCAACCGCAGCCGCCTCAACCGCCACCGGTTACTGAAGCTTCTCTATTTCTAGCGGGGAGGTTTAGTTCTCCGGCACCTACAAATATGGGATTTAATCCGAATCCACCGGATTATTCAATCAAAGAGACGAATCCGATTCTCGGAGGAGGCAAACAAGCAAGACCTAGCGCTCATGATCTCGTCGAGCCAATGGAGTTTCTCTTCGTCAAAGTCGTGAAAGCTAGAAATCTTCCATCCATGGACCCAACCGGAAGTCTAGATCCGTACATCGAAGTCAAACTCGGAAATTTTAAGGGCAAAACCAAACATTTCGAGAAGAATCAAAATCCGATTTGGAACGAAGTCTTCGCTTTCTCCAAATCCAATCAACAATCAGATTTTCTTGAAGTCATCGTCATGGATAAAGACATGATCAAAGACGATTTCGTCGGTTTAATCCGGTTTGATCTCAATGAAATTCCGACACGTGTCGCACCAGACAGTCCTTTAGCACCCGAATGGTACAGAGTCAACGAGAAAGGAGCGGGCGAGATTATGTTGGCGGTTTGGTTTAGTACTCAAGCCGACGAAGCGTTCTCAGACGCGACTTACTCAGACGCTTTAACCGCTGTTAACAAATCGAGTCTGCGTTCTAAAGTCTATCATTCTCCAAGGCTATGGTACCTCCGTGTTAACGTCATTGAGGCACAAGACTTGGTTATCGTACCAGACCGGACTCGACCTCCAAATCCATATGTGAAAATCCGGTTAAGTAACCAAGTGGTTCGAACCAAATCGAGTCACTCGTTGAATCCGAGATGGAACGAAGAGTTCACGTTAGTCGCGGCTGAACCGTTTGAAGATATGATAATCTCGATTGAAGACCGAGTTGCCGTTAACCGAGATGAAACATTAGGAACGGTACAGATACCAATCGGTACAATTGATAGACGGATAAACGATCACCGGACAGTACCTAACCGTTGGTTTAGTCTTGAGATGGAGAACCAGAGAAGAGTCAGATTCGCGACGACGAGGCTTCTTCTGAACGTATGTCTAGAAGGAGGCTATCACGTTCTCGACGAATCTACTTATTACAGCAGCGATTTCAGACCGTCGATGAAAGAGTTAGGGACCCATCAGCAGCCGTCGATTGGTGTTCTTGAATTAGGAATTTTGAGAATAGAAGGTTTGAATATGAGCCAAGAAGGGAATAAAGAGAAGGTGGATGCTTACTGTGTGGCTAAGTATGGAACCAAATGGGTCAGGACTCGGACCATTACAGACTGCTTAAACCCGCGGTTTAACGAGCAGTACGCATGGGAGGTTTATGAGCCAGCAACCGTAATCACAATCGGCGTTTTCGATAACAATCAGATCAATGGTGGCAACGGTAACAACAGAGACGGGAAAATAGGGAAAATACGAGTTAGAATCTCGACTTTAGAAGCCGGAAGAATATACACTAATGCGTATCCGCTTCTTGTTCTTCGACCTTCAGGTTTAAAGCAAATGGGGGAATTGCATTTGGCGATTCGGTTTTCTTGCTCGTCTATGTTTCAGATGCTGATTCAGTACTGGAAACCACTTCTTCCCAAAATGCATTACGCTAGACCGTTGAAAGTCGTGCAGCAGGAGATTCTCCGGCAGCACGCAGTTAATTTAGTGGCGG
>VBRH01000031.1:77595-90907 GCA_014578085.1 Cardamine resedifolia | reverse complement strand
AGCCACCACTGAGAAAAGAAGTGATTGAATACATTTCGGATTCGAATTCGCATTTCTGGAGCATGAGGAAGAGCCGTGCTAATCTCTTCAGATTGAGTTCGGTTTTCTCTGGTTTACTCGGGACCGGAGAATGGTTTCAAGATATCTGCAAGTGGAAGAAACCGGTCATCAGTACATTGGCTCATGTGTTGTACTTCGCGTTTGTTTGTTCGCCGGAGATGATTCTTCCGGTAATATCTATTTCCTTGTTCATGCTTGGTCTATGGAACTACAGGCTCCGTCCAAGACAACCTCCACATATGGACACAAGACTTTCATTTGCAGACAATATCCATCCCGAAGAGCTTAACGAAGAGTTTGATACATTTCCTAATTCGTCTCAAGACCCGGGGATTGTAATAATGCGGTACGAGCGGTTGAGAAATATTGCGAGTAGAGCTCAAACAGTTGTGGGAGATATAGCTGGTCAAGGAGAAAGAGTTCAGGCTCTGTTAAGCTGGAGAGATCCAAGAGCAACTACCATGTTCATGGTGCTTTGTTTGGTTTCTTCTGCGGTTTTGTATGTTATCCCGTTTAAGGTTTTTGTTATTTTCGCCGGACTATACATCATGAGACATCCGAGATTCAGGGGAAAGACACCTCCTGCAGCTGTTAATTTCTTCCGGCGACTTCCTGCTAAAACAGATTGTATGCTGTAGATCGAATGCAAAAACATATAAGAAGCAAACGAAATTTTTTCCGCTTTATCACAAGTCAATAGACCAAATCGATTAAATGAAAGCTCGAGTACACGCAGGGATTCCTAAAATTACTACTTGTCTTTTCTTTCCTAAACATTACCAATAGACTTTTTTTTTCAGGGAGGTTAGCTTAAGTTTAAGTTTTCTTCTTCATCTCCTAGATTCAATGCTTATATACACATGAATCATCCACGCATTAGATCGATGTCGATATGGGCGTGATGCATATCCATTGATCTTGAGCCAGTTGACCACATGCCCACAGGAGCCTGAACAAGGTTCCGACTTTGCTGAGGAACAGGAGGCGATGTTGCTGCTGCGTTATCATTGTTGTCCAAAGCATCAGTATCTTGAACATCTTCAGAAGTTTCAGCTCGTTTTTTAATCTTCCCTTTCGGAATCGCCCAAATGAAGCTCCCAACAATAACCTTTTTAAGGAAGCAAACAAACAAGTTTAAAAAATGATCTCTAACTTCATGTAAAGAATTTGAATTTCACAAGCGCAGCTCACCTGAACCGGGCTTGCTGCTATTAGAGGACCTCCAATGCCACCACCAATGATACGACCTTCGGGGCTAGCAAGTGAGACAGCTAGATTTCCAGTTCGGTTTGGGTACTCATTGTCAGTTGTGTTCAGATAAGAAGTTGAGAGAGATATGAGCTCGAATCGACCCTAGAGATGATCAATTATACACCTAACATGAGTAATGTTTTTGTCTTCTAAAGGATAATAAAATGCAGAGAAAATTCGATAAAACCTCGTATGTAATAGTTCCATGGGATGGGCCGGATGGCTGAAGAAGAGTTGCAGTAGAGACAGCGCCACTAGCGGATAAGACACATATCGCTCTTGGACCTTGATGAGAAAAAGATATAATCTTTGATGCAATGTCCTGATAACAACACAAAGAGTGTGGTTATCTCAAGAACCAGAAGACAGATTAAAAACAAAACAAATTTGATCAAGAGGAGACAGGAGACTAGAGACATACTTCACCAACGGAAACTACGATTACATGCGGTGTGAAGCTCATTCCAGACGATGAAGGCATCAATTCACCTTATGAAAAACAAAAGAAACAGAACCGCAAAAGAAAGGTTTTTCAGAAAAATCAGAGCTTTAACGTAATAAAAAACAAATGCAATAACAAGGTTAAAGAGAAAGGCCATGGAATAAAAGGGTATATATATATATTGAATCCAACAATTAGGCATTATAAAATTCCACAGCTTTAATTAATCCTTAAAACTTAAAAGAGCCAATAACAGTTGGAATTAGCTATGCTAACTTCCCACCATTTTCTATGATAAACTATATATATAATCAATTTAGCATATAACTTCCCACCATTTTCAGAGCCAATGTCCTTGTCAGAAAACTACATATAATCGGTAAAGCTCATAAATTTCCACCATTTACAGAGGAAGAGAGATTAGGGATTTTACCAATGGAAGCTAGTCGTTGCTTCTTGCCGGAGCCAGGAGGCCTTCCACGGCCACGTTTGTTAGAGTTTGGAGAAACGGTGGAGATTGAAGGAGACAATGCCAACGAAACAGAACCGTCTTGTCCGTATTTTCTAGGTCGTCCTCTCTTCCGCTTCACAGACGTGTCACCCGAGGGAGGAGGAGCAACCACAGCTCCTGCCGCTGCAGAAGAATCAGCCGGAGAAGACTCAACGGGTAAAGGAGGAGACACGAATCCAGTAGAGCCGCCACTAGGGTTTGAGTTTGGGTTTGAGCCGAAGGGAGAGTTGGAATTGGAGAAATGATGAAACCCTTGTGATCCGTGAAACGTCGGTTGAGTTTGAGGAGGAGGAGGACCCGAACCGGGTATTCCTCTATGGATATAGTAAGAACCCGACCCGGATAACGCCATTGCGTCTCTTCGATCCATAGCTTCTAAAAAGACTCTGACTTTAATAACTTAGAAAAAGGATGTAAAATTCGCTCTGGGGACCCTTGAAAAGTTTCGGACTTTGTTTTTCTAAAAGGATTAATAGAGTTAAGAACAAAATCGGAATCTAAAGGGTTTGATATTTAATAGACTTTAAAAGATATAACCTTGGACAGTAAGGTAAGATGCAACTAAGAAATCTCTCAAAGCTTATCAAAAAACACAATTCACCTAATTGGTTTATGTAGCTTTAGTATCAAGCTATATAAAAATTAGATCCAAAAGGGAAAATGAAAAAACTTTGGTTTCTTCTTCTCTACTCTCTTTCATTCTCTCACCAGAAGTTTCATTGAAGCTTTGTTCTCCATTAACAATGATGAAGAAGAAAAAGGGTTTTCTGGTTATGGTTTTAGGGTTGCCTCTCTCTTACTTGTGTGTGTATGTGATGTTGCTTTTTGCTTTACTGGGTGACAGAGGGAAACAGAAACAAACAAAACAAATATCCAATCAGATCCCTCCCCAAGAGTTGAAAGCATTTACTGTATAGATAACAATGGGATGATTATTTCTTTGGATATTCAAATTCAAAAATCAAAATTGATGTCTGACTTTGACTGTAATTAGACTTCTTTCTAGCATCTAGCAATTTAGGAGGGCATCATCATCATCTATCTATCTATGTGTTGCTCATTCTCAACGGTAGAGATTAGGCGCGTGTATCTAACGAAGAATTTTGAATGAGAGAGTGAATCTCACGCTCTATTATTGGAGAGTGAGAAGGGTGATGTGATGTAGTCAAGACTTGTTCCTCACTGGCTTCCACTTCATTGAGCTATTGATGATGATGATGATGATGATGATGATCAAAACCTGGCAAAGCTTTCAAATTTTATGAAACCCAACTTTTTCTCAAAGATCTATAATCTTTAGATTCTAACTATATAGTTTTACCATAAATACTTGAGAATGTGATTTTATATATTCATTCATTAAGAGTAATATAACATGAATTAAAACTGCCTTTTTGTGGATAAATTAAGTGATAGTTTGTTATTTGTCTCTGTTCTGTTCACTTTTGAATCATCATCTTGCTATAAACAGCAAAAACAAAGCATTTGATAAATTTGGACCCAATAAAATCTATCAGATAACACACAATCTGAAATTTATAACTCATGTGAAGATCAACATTCTAAATTTGTTCCTCAGCCTTATTTCCACAGTGATTAGATCAAAATTTATTGTAAACATACTAGCTATACAACGTTAAAAGAACAGTGATCAATGATAAAATGTGGTTTTTTTAAAGAAAAGTAACAGAGACACAATTTGTTAAAACAAAAACAATCCTAATTCGTCAGGAACACATATACATTACACATGTGATTTAAGTAGCAAACTTTGGAGATTGAACTCGTGTTACTTTTTCTTCAACGAGAAGTCAGTAAACGACACCGTTTACTAAAAGAATTTTTGTGGACCGGATAAGCCTGCTTAGGCCCAGTTTTAACAGATAAAGGCCCAATAGTATCTAAGAAACGGCGCCGTTTAAGTGTGTGTGGAACGTAAACAAACCTCGAACAACCGTTTTAAACTGTACCTTTTTCCTATCACTGCTTCACCACTCTCACTTCCAATTTGCTACCATACGCACCTCATGTGTTAATTTTGCCACTATTCTTCTTCACCATCTTCATCTCTACCAAACCCTAACCCTAAACCCCTAATTTTCCCGCCAATGTATCAGTCCATAAATCTATCCGTTTCTTCTAATTTCACTCACCGATCGCTCCTCGAATCACGATCCCCTATATTCTCCACAGGATTCCGCAAATCCGTCAATCTCAAACCTCCCCGCGTCTCTTCCGGCCCTGAATCCGGCGAATCAGGTCCCAAAACCATAACAGAGAAGCTCATCTCGCTCCTCAGTGCAGTACCAGATTGGGCGGACGAGATTAAGGAGCGAGGGATGCAACAGAAACGCTCTCTCTACACTCACGAGAAATGGGTCGAACACAGAAGCTCTCTTCGCCATGTGCGACATCTACTATCGAGCTTTTCATCTCGCGTCATACTCTCTCTGATTCCCCCTGTTTTCTTCTTCACAACCGTCGCGATCGTAATCGCCAGCTACAATTCCGCCGTGGCTTTGGACTGGCTTCCTGGTATCTTCCCAATTCTTCGATCTTCCTCGTTGCCGTATCAGCTCACAGCTCCGGCTTTAGCACTTCTTCTGGTGTTTCGTACGGAGGCTTCGTATTCTAGGTATGAAGAAGGAAGGAAAGCTTGGGTTGGGATCATTGCTGGAACTAATGATTTAGCAAGACAAGTGATTTGTTCTGTTGATTGCTCCGGTGATGATTTGATCATCAAAGATTTGCTTCTTCGGTACATTGCTGCTTTTCCTGTGGCTCTTAAGGTAAAAATTCATCTCTTGCTTGAATTGATTGTGTCTAATGTTGGCTTTTGTGGATTGTGATTGATGGGAAGATTTCATTTTTATTTGCAGTGTCATGTGATTTATGGTTCAGATATAGCAAGAGATCTCCGGAATTTGATAGAAGCTGATGACTTATCTCTGATTCTTCAATCAAAGCATCGTCCGCGTTGTGTGATCGAGTTCATTTCTCAGAGCCTTCAGTTGCTAAATATAGACGATACAAAGAGACATTTATTGGTAGCATTCTTGAATCATTACTTTATTAAAATCAGTTAAACACGGAATGACTTCTTGCTATGATCATTAGAAAGTTCTCAACCACCGTCTTACAAAGTCTGCAATATCTATGTTTTGATTGTTGATATTTCTGGTTTGAAAATTTGACACCAATCTATGTTCCATGCGTCATCGCAGGAATCAAAGATGATCCACTTACATGAAGGCATTGGAGTTTGTGAACAGCTCATGGGCATTCCGATTCCTCTTTCTTACACACGCTTAACCTCGAGGTTTTTAGTCTTCTGGCATCTAACTCTGCCAATCATTCTCTGGGATGAATGCCATTGGATTGTTGTTCCTGCTACTTTTATTAGTGCTGCATCCCTGTTCTGCATAGAAGAAGTACTTTCTCTTCCTCCTCAGCACTTAACAGTACATATTTATTTGTTTATCCTCTTTTGCTCGAGTCCCTAACCAAGAAAACTTTCTTTTTTGGTTTGAAACTCTGTAGGTGGGTGTTCTTATAGAAGAGCCATTTCCTGTGTTGGCCTTAGATGAGCTATGCGATCTTGTGCATAGTAACATCCAAGAAGCTGTTAAATCTGAGAAAGTCATACGTAACCGCATCATCGCAAAGATAAAGCTCCATGAATTCAAGCACTCATCAAATGGTCGGCACAGATCTTGATTTCCCGTCGTTGCTGGTGATGACAATCTGATGCATTCCTTGAGGGGGTTTGGAACACGCCATGGCTTAGGTTAGTTTGATATTTACGTATGTATAGAACCACTGTATACCATTTGATAGGGAAACTTTTACCTTTACGTTTGTATATCTTCCTTGTGTATATAATTATGTTGTATATATATATGCAGAGTAAACCTTTACATAAGTCATAGTTTGTGTCAAGAAACGCAGTTATACCAATCTGTGCATGATGTAGAATCGATCTACTATCTCTTAAACCAAATTCTTTAGCCCTGTTGTGATGTGGTTTTGTACCTATGGATAACGACTAATATGGAACTCATCAGAGACAATTGGCAAAGTCGCTCATGAAAAGAAGCAAAGATGCATCAATTTTACATGAAGAAGCAAAGATGCATCAATTTTTGTTTGACGTTACCCTCTCAACTGTGTTACAGGATGACTTGAGAGATACAGTGCTTCTCGTCTTTCCTAACAAGCAAGATATTCTACCTGCGATGGACACCGTTGCGATAACTCAACAACTTGATTTTTCGTCTCTCCGTCAACTTTACGAAGAACAAATATTATGTTCCTCAAAATATTAGATGGATCAACACTGGGGTGTTCTCTATATCCACCATTTTGATAGTTCGGATTATCGATGACATGCTGACAAAAAAAAACATATTCATTTATTAATAAACTAGAAAATGTGCAGGATTTCAATTTTAAAACACCGTAAAAATTAAAATCTAACATTATGTAAAACTATTTAAAAAATATACAATCATTTTAATTCTAAAATAGTAAATTATTTTTATTTATATTTATATAATAACTATAAATACATCTCTAATTTGTAAACACTATAAATAAAATTATGTTATTTGTTTTAAATTAATTCATAAATTCAACTATATTATAAACTTATTATACACTTTAATTTTCTTTATTATTTCCTCATATTTTTTTAGTTTAGTAATAATTTTCTTAAGAACGAATAATCTAAATTTTTTAAAAAACTTTTTATCTTAGAATGTTTTAGATGCGTTTATAAATGAATCACTATTGTCTGAAAATAACACGTGATATTCTAATACTCATAGAAGAGTATTTTTAAAAAAATCTAGTATATTTATTTCCTTGAAATATGACTAATTTTCTTATTATAAATAAAACTTCTTATAGCCTTACAATTACTATTTATTCATTTTTGTTCTTCTTAAATTAAAGTTATAATTTTCTCATCCCAGTGATAATTTTTTTTTTATTATGTTTCATAATATGTTTTTTTCGTATTTTTAGTCTATAAACTTTATTAATAATGTTTTTGGTAAAATTTTAAACATTATTTTTAGCCTTTTCAATAGATTAATGTTTATATATTGTATGTTTGTTCTAGAATTTTCATTTTCTTTCATTTTAGTAAGTTTCAAACAATATATATCAAATTTAAATGTATTTTAAAATATGTTTTTCCTTATTTCCAATAAAACTTCTTACAATTTTGCATTTTCTATTACAAATAAACTATTTAATGTTTACCTATTATATATAGAATTCTATTTTAATTTTATTTTCTTTTAATCCTTAGAAATTTACCATTATTCAAATTAATTAAATAGAAAAAGAAAAAAACAAATTCACTTGTAAATTTTGTAATTAGTATTTTCTCTTTATAGTCATCTTAATTCATTATAATTATATTTAAGATTAACTACACATTAGTACATCACTATCTTTTTCCATTGATTTATTATTTTATTTTTAGTCATATAATAGCCTACAATATTATTATTATTTCAAATACTTATATAAATTTACATATATTATAAGTATGTTACATTTGTGGTATTATTATTCAATTTATTTTTATTTTAAATGATATATTAATTGGGGGTATATTTGGGCTCCAACTAAATTCACTAAGAAGAACGAGATGAGAACTACATGTGGAGTTTCTAAGAGATCAACACAACTTCAAGAAAAAATCATAACTGGTGACATGGTTTTTGAGCAGTGCATCTTACATAAACTTTTCTGAAATTCGACCATCACCACTATCTTTTGGTATCAAAATGTACAACTTGTCCAAAAAAGTGGATGCATTACTCGAATGTGGATTGTATCCAAGTGTAGTAAAAAAATTCATCTCGGGAGGAAATATTTTGTGGCTAACCATGCAGAAAAAGTGTTTTAAATACTGGCATATAAGACCACACACGATGCGGAAGGATAGAAAGTGGCAAACAGATGAAGAAAATGGTCTCTGTAACATTTGTTCTTAAGTGAAAATGTGTGAAAAACATATCTTGTTTTCTAATTTAAGGGTTCTTGTAAGAAACATAGGCATCATGCAGTTGAGCAAGATGAAATAGACAAATTGATTATTTTCTGTTTTTGGGAAACCTTTTTGCCAAGAATGACGAGATACACTTTTGCTATGGTGAATTCCATGGAAAGAATTTCAAGTCTGAGCTCATGATATTTGAACCAAACTTGATGTTAGCTCACAAAAAAATTGCATTGAACAAAAATTGAACGAATGCATTAAGCTATGAGTTATCACCGGAGACTAGCAAATTGACAATTTGGAAGTGTCATGTAAGTAATTCTCATTTGTTTTCTTATGTTTTAGATATATCTTTGTGTGTTTCTTACAATATCTTTGTGTTTTTATATATATTGCATTGATGGAGAAGATGATAAAATAATGTCTTCGAATTACTTAAGAATGAGGTACTACTGGTTATATATTATGATTATTCTCAGAAAAGAAATGACTTCTCATTTAGTAAATGAGTTAAGAAATCTTGCTATTGTTTTCACCGAGACATTATGTCACTTCTAATACCTCATTTAGATTTCTTGCTATTGTTCCCACCAAAACATTTTGTCACTTCTAAGACCTCATTTAAGAGGTCTCACACGGTTTCTTTTTGTCCCAGCAGTTCCTCCATAAGGTTTATATTGATTATGTTTTAATTGATTTTGACTGCTCTTTGTACTTCCGTTTAGAGTCTTATACTCCTCAAGATCAAAAAAAATTTTTGCACCTTTATCATCATAACATAATTGTATATGTCCTTCAAAAAAATAGATTTTGCATATTTTTTGTTTGCCCATCAATTGCTTTTAAGTTTTTATTTTTCCTTACAATTTTTTTTCTTATGAAAACTTGAATCTGCTTTGGTTCTTACGGATTCTTAACTGGAAATTTGTTGTTAAATGAATAATTTTACAAGTTATGAGTATGTATCTTTCACTAATTGTGCTAGTGAACAGAGACATTTACTTACAGATGCTCGTTTAGAGTTTTGGCTATGTGAATGATACTGGTTTTGAATGAGAATAAGTTGCATTATTGTTTAACACTCTTTAGTTTTCTTCAAATGTATCCTAGTTCCTCATGCTTTAAACTACTAAAATGACTGAGAAATTTGTTAATGAATGAATATGTTTTGTTTTTTCAGCATGTCATCGATAATCCGAACTATCAAATGGCCTGAACAAAAGTGTTATTGGATGTAGAGAATAATACCAGTTGGAGATGTTGATCCAACTAATATTTGGAGAAACATAATATATGTTCTTCGTAAACTGGGGTTGGAAGGTCTGGTCCAAATATTGGGTATAGGCTATCGAAAAATGACGTTGGGATGCCCTCCAAAAGAAAGAACCGAACTCATACACGTAGATCCCTAAGGTACGACGATAAACCCAAATTGTTCTATATGTTCGTAAATGTTGAAACTCACAGAGTTGAACACATTCTCTGCTCAAATATTTTCAGGTAAAAAAGACGTGGCTGATAAATATATTATGACAGCAATGATGGTGAAGATTGTAGTCAAGATCAAGCATTGCATATGTGGAATATGCATGGTAAGTAAGTATGGGAAAGCTTCGAGAAGACTCGGAAGGTTTCAAGCAACTGGGTTAAAAGCTGGTCCATCTAGGATTCGGTACACTCCGGTTAAAGTGTAATCCATTATGAAGCCGACACGTACTCATCTATCATTAGTCGAGTGTTTATTTCACACGAGTAAAGTGTTATTAGACGAATAGTCTTGTATCAATCTCATTCTCGAGAAAAGAGAATTTTTGAGAGACTGAGAGAGAGTTGAGTGATTGTAATCGGAACAGTTCTAGTTAAGAACAGAGATAGTGGATTCCGGAGTATAACTCCGGCGAGACGTAGGATCCCGAGTCTTGGATCTGAATGTCACCTCATATTCTATATTTCTTATCTCTTCTAAATCTGAACAAACGAGAGCAAGAGTGAGCTAATCTTGAGTGATTTAGGTTTCTGATCGCACATATGGCTTGGCTTGGTCATTTCCGGGTTTTAAGAAACATGAGACTCCTGGAAACGTGGTATTAATATCCGGAGACTCTGACTATACCGCTACACTTTGAGAATTAGTCTGTAGAAAATTCAGTGATATTAGCACATAAAAAAGGAACTAAAATGATCATCAAAGATATATCTGCTCTGGGAAAAACTCATTAAAGACGAAGGCCTGTTCTGGACAGACTCATCTCAAGGAGTGAAGTCCCCTAGAAGTTCGTTCTCTTCCTAGTTGTAGTTAGTTGGTTGCATGTTTGTCTCTGTTTTGCTAATGTCTTCTATTTAGCTAATACATGGCCATCAGGACATATCTATATGTGTTACGTTGTGTAATTTCTTTTCCTCTTAGACATATCAACTAAAATCTTCAGTATATTAGAGAGGTTCACTCGTGGGTTTAGAGTTTAAGATCTAATGTGCGTATTGGACAGAATATGAATTTTCTTCTGTCTTGTCTTTGTCGTGATAGTTCCTATAAGTGGCTTCTGGGCGTTATTTGTTCTTGCTTTTGGTTCAGATTCTCACTCCTGATAGTTTTGATCTG
Source organism: Cardamine resedifolia (assembly GCA_014578085.1). Classification (NCBI taxonomy): domain Eukaryota; kingdom Viridiplantae; phylum Streptophyta; class Magnoliopsida; order Brassicales; family Brassicaceae; genus Cardamine; species Cardamine resedifolia. Next base: position 80,028 of record VBRH01000031.1, on the reverse strand, counting down.
GATGTGTAACCTGATACAAAACCCTTTTTCCCACGTTGTGCAGGCATTGCTCCATTATATCTATTGGGACGAATCACCTGATATTGCAAGAGTTAGTGGACTTATGTTAGCTTGATTTTTGTTTCGACTTTAAAACGAGGTTATTTTGTCATCACTGTTGCTTATGAATTTACAAAATAACGCATATTCCCTATTCGCGTCTAAAACGCTCAGAAAATCATTATTGCTGCTACATCAACCTGTTTAGTTGCAACAAACTATCTTAGCATTAAGGGTGTAATCGAATTGGAAACGCAATCTTTCTAAGGAAACAAGCTAGGTAATGTAACAAGGACTCAAAAAAAAAAAGAAAAAAAAAGAGAAACTATTGCTACAAGAAATCTTTGCAATGCCAAGTTTTTTTTAATTACCAAGTCAAACCGCCCTACTGTCATGGCGGATACGCTTCCCTTAAGGCCTTAACCCCTAGAGCTCCTCTCTCGCATATAGTCATATACTGTCGTTTACTTACCGAAAAGGACGAGAAAAAATAACTAGGGATTTGAGTGGTCATTATAAAGACGGCTACAAGGGGCCTAAGGTCCCTAAGACCCTAACCCTATTAAAAAAATAAAAAAACCCTTTACCACAATTAAATAATGATTCTGAGGACTAGTCATGACATTACCACAAGTTGGAAACGAGTTTCGTGGATACTTTGTCTTCCTTAATCCCAGAAAGTACAATTGACACTCAAAAAATGGGTAGTGGGTACAATATATATTATTTAATTATTAGTATTTTATTCTTTATTACTAATTAAAAAAAAAAAAAAACGCCACAATCGATGAATTAAGTAAAAGTATAATTTGTAAATCAATGTATGGTTTGGAACTAAATGCTGTATATATGCAAATTCTACCTTCACATTTTTGCATGATTTATATATGAACCATCTACAATCTCGAAAACTAAATTCTTTAGCCCCCTGTTGTATACCTATTTATAGTTGACTAAACATCAGTAGAACTTATGAAATAAACAATTTGCAAAGTTTGATTGATCATGGAAAGAAGAGTTTAGAAACCTAAAAACAACCATAGCTCACAAGTGTATGAACAACTGATAAAAGATAACACCATCACTCGAACATAAAAAAACAATAAGGTAGTAAAAGGACTATGTTACGAACCCATGATTCGAACCACTTGACACAAGCTTCACATCCTCTACATGGTCAAGAAAGGTGTAAGCTCTACGACCCTTAAAGGCTTCCATTCCTTTGATTCCAACTATACTGATAGTTTTCCTCTCGGGTTTGTAGTAGACAAGGTAGAAAAAGTCGCATACAGTGTTTGGCGACAACACAATTTCACCTTCCCGAGTCGTTCCAACAAAACATAACTTGTTCTCTTCAGATATATTCTTCCACGGAGGAGGCATAACGTAGGTATAACTCAACCATTGATGTTTCTCCGCGTCTTCTAGAACCAATAGTTGAACACCGGTGTATATTCCGTTATTAGAAATGTTGGGCTGAAGCTTAGCTAACTTACCCTTGTAGTTTACCAGAGTTGTATCAAACCTTGCTGCCAAGTTTATATCCATGCCATGCTCAGCGCTCTTGATATAACTGAATTCCTCAGATCTAATATCAAAGCAAGCTATATCATGATAATACCCGTCTTTAATGAATGCTAAGTAATACAAAACACCGTTGATGCATATCCCATCATATCGAGAAAATCTATTTGTATGCTCCACAATAGCAGGATAATGTGGCATGTCACATTTGATCATTCTCCATGAGGGACGTTTCTTCCCGGTTTTTAATGTTAAAACTTGATGATCTTCAGAAGTATAGGGTCCTGTATATGACTGTGTCATGCACAATACTTTGAAATGTTTGTCGATCGGATCATACCCGAAAAAGCTTATCACTCCCTTCCTCCTTGTTTTCACTCTAGGTAAGGCGGCCAAAGATTGACCTGTGCTAGGGTTACATATCAATGGCACAGTAAATGTCCCTCCCTTTGAAGTTTGTTGATTCAAACCACATACCAAGCCACGAACTGGACGACAAATATTAGAGGCACAGTTGATTGGGAAACTCATATGAATCTTGGCGACTATAGGAGGCTGATTTTGAGGAGGTGTTGATGAAGAGAAGAAGAACGTTTCGCCGTCTTTAAGGCATGTGAACAATAGATTCGGGCGAGACGAAGATATGGTGAAGAAGGACTTGGTGAAACTTGGACTGGCAAGTGTGGATTCCCATAGCTTCGATACCATGCGAAATCTCGCTATTGACTTCACAGGCAATCTCAAGAATATCTCGATTACGAGATCCAAAGGGATCGTTTCGGATTTTTCTCCTTGGTTCCTTGAATTAGAACAAGCTCGTGTCTTGCTCCGTGTCATCATGGTGGAGGCGCTTCTCTTAAACCCTAAACT
>VBRH01000031.1:65396-77439 GCA_014578085.1 Cardamine resedifolia | reverse complement strand
CGAAAAAAAATCAAAACAGAGGCTGGCGATTCAAAACGGCGTCGTTGTGCTTGATCTTTTAGGACAAGTGATCTCTTCTTCTTCTTCTTCCTCTTTTCTTCCTTTGCCGGGAAAGCTCATAAACGGAGAACTCTGCTGTTCACTGGGTCGTGCCTAGAAGGCAAGTTCTTCTAGATTCATCTAATAATTTCTTCGATTATGTTATTTACTGGTTTCTCTCGGACGATCTGTAATCTGTTTCAATTCTAAATAATTTGGTAGGTAGCTATTTTTGTCTATCTGGTTCTTGTAAATTTTGGAGATGTAGATCTGATTCTAGGCGTAGTGGATTTGATTATGTAATTTTTGACCGGTTTGATCTGTGGACTCTGAGATGAGAGCTAAATCATTGGTTTGCGTTTTGTACATTGGATCTGTTTTTTCGTCTTCTTCGACTTTTTGATTTGTTGTTTATGGAAATGCTCTTGTTTATCTTCAAATATTTTTGAGTTTACTGCTCTTGAGCACAAAGATCACTTAAGTAAAGTTAGTTTAGGGGTTAGCAATATATGAGTATTTTTTTTGTTTTGGCTATGAACAGGGTTTTGTAGAATGGAGCGTATAGTACAGGAGACAGAATGTGCGGATCAATCAGAAGAGACGCAAATGCCGCTTATAACCGGAGTTCCTGATGATATCTCAAATTTCTGCTTGGCTAGAGTTCCAAGAGAATATCACATGGCAATGAAATGTGTTTCCAGGAGATGGAGAGATTTTGTGTGCAGTGATGAATTGTGCGAGTATCGAAGCAAGTTTAACGTGGCTGAATCTTGGATTTACGCTTTGTGCCACGACATATCTGGCAGTGTCTTCATACACGTGCTGAATCCGTTCTCGTCCAGAAGATCATGGAAAAGAGTACATGAATATCGACATATCCCAATGAGAGAAGGCATGGGTTTTGCTGCATTGGGTAAGAGACTGTTTGTGTTGGGTGGATGTAGTTGGTTAGAAGATGCTACTGATGAGGTTTATTGCTATGATGCTGCTATGAACACTTGGTTCGACGTAATACCTCCTCTTTCAACTAAAAGGTACTTATATTTCTCTTATGAATCTAAATCCTACCATTAGCAACCAGCTCGATATTGATTTTTTTTCTGACTTTTGCCTTCTGATTGTATATGCAGATGCTTCTTTGCTTGTGAAACGCTGAATGGAAAAATTATGGCAATTGGTGGGTTAGGAGTGAAGCCAAACGTTGCACAGACTTGGGATATCTATGATCCGTTTACTAAAACCTGCAAATCTTGTTCTGATGCAAATATTGTCCCTGAAATAGAAGATTCATTTGTAATGGACGGAAGGATATATGTTAGGGGTGGTTCTGGTGGATCTTCCACTGCAGTTTATAATGCATCTATAGAGATTTGGGAACGTATGGATGATGATATGGCATCAGGATGGCGAGGTCCAGCAGTTGTTGTGGCAGATGAGCTCTATGTTTTGGATCAAACTTGTGGGTTTAAGCTAACAATGTGGTGCAAGGAAACGAGAATTTGGATTCGTATTGGGAAGCTATCTCAATTGGTGATGAAGCAGCCATGTCAGCTTGTTTCTATTGGAAATAGTATATTTGTGATTGGTAAGGATTGCTCTACTGTGGTGATTGATGTTGAGAATGCGAGGAAGAAGAAGATGAATGGAGTAATGGTGTGTTCTTCTATACCAAAGACTTGGGATTTTGATATTGATGTTATTAGCTGTAAATCTGTAGCCATATAATGTGTAACAGTCCTACTTTGCAGCTCAAAAAGCTTGGTCCTTGTAAACATATGCAGTTTATGTTGCTCATGTTTAAATATCGTAAGTTTGACCCAAATCCAAATCTCAAAAGCTTTGGTTTGAACCTTTGGAGAAGGGTGGAGCCTCTAAGGCTCTTTCCCTACTGATTGTGATCACTTGTTACGCATATGGAACTCTCAGATTGGTGAAGCTTTCAGGAAGCTTGCTCCTCAACTACTAGTTAAAGCCCTTGCTCGAGGACAACATCTTCCTCATCTGCTTACTGTGGCGATTTTTACTAGATCAACAAACAAACAAAAAGAAGGTAGAGAATCATACTTTGAAGCTTGCTCGCTCTTTATCGTGAAACATTTTGAATATAGAGAAGTCTGATTTGTGTTTGAGAGGGTAAAAACAACAAAATCTAGAATAATCGTCAATAAAAACAACATAAAACCAAAATCCTTGAACTGAAATAATAGTAGATAGACCCCAGAAGAAAGAAAAAAAGTGAATCAGAAAAAGGGAGCTGAGAGCTTTTTCCCAAAGCTGACAAGAAGACTTGAGATCGTGCGTTTGAAACATGTCCGAAGTCACAGGTGTGTTATCTCTGCACATGTTTAAGGGATGAATAACTCAATGAATCATTACAATAAGTAAGTTACAATAATTCACACAAAACAAAACAAATGAAGCTTGATAACATTACCTTGTGAGAGGTGATCGTTGCGAAGTTCTGAAATTTGAGTATTAGAAAAACCAACAAGTTGGTATTTTTGAATAGCCAAGTCCAGAGTAGTCTCCCAATCTTTACCTAGGGAAAATTCAAGCTCTGATTTAGCATATAAAATCTCTGCCCAGAGACCTAATATATCACAAGCATCCTCGTTAAGTTCCTTTTTCTGTCTCCTCTTCATAGATTTTATTCCTGCTCTCTTTCTTATCTTCGAAACTTCTTCTTCATCATTGATCGCTTGTATTCCACGCTTCGTCTTCCTCTTCCAAATACGGAAGGCGGCTTCTATATTTGTTTCTGCAATATTATAGAGGCCCAATTGCTCTGCATCACTGTCATTGGTGCGCATTGAGTAATTGAGAAAGACCATCTCGTATTGATGCTCTCCTAAAGCTAGGAAACGTTCGATTTCAAACGCTTGGTCAAATTTTTTTTTAGCCATATTGAGTCTCTTCAACCACTCAGGATCAATCAGAATCTCCTCAACATCATCATCATCATCATTTCCAATAGCCGCCACGAAATTATTCCGATGCCGCACAGCAAGCGACAAGTGCACCCTACCGCAATTGACTAAACAAGTAACAGCATCTTCTTGAAACTGTGCCGCAGCTTTCTCGAAAAGGTGTCGAGCCTCTTCCCTAGATGCTAGGGTTTCTTCAGCAGAGTCATACAAGTGGACACAAGAGTTGAAAAGTGTTGCAAACTCAGTCAACCAATCATCATCTTCGTCTTTCTCCTCTTCTTCTTCTTCTTCCTCTTTCATCACAACAGTGATCTCACCTAACAGCTCCTTGGCACCATGGTGATCCGGTTCTCTTTTCAAAACCTCATTCACATCTTGCACAGCCTTTTCAAACTCCTTCAAAGATCGATAAGCTCGAGCTCTTCTAAAAAGTGGTTTAGTCTTATAATCAGACACAATATCAAGCGCCAAGCGCCACAGAGCAGTGAATGATTGCCTCATTGTAGTTTTCCTTCATCATGAAATAAGCAGCAATATTGCTATTGAACTCAGCTCTCAGTGAGTGGTCTTGGGGAGTATCTTAAGCCCCTTTTCGTATAGCTCATAAGCACCCTCGAACTCCATTTTTTTGAACTTGTCCTTCGCTTTTTCCTTGAGCGTGCGAGCACGAGTTACTGCAGTATCACCACCATCACCACCACTGGCACCACCGCGCTTCTTCTTCTTCGCCATATCAAATTGGTGGAGGCGCTTCTCTTAAAACCCTAATGACTTTTTTTTTTGTTTCCCCCTGTCTTATTAAACCTAACTAACCGCTTAAAACGTGGCTCTCAAGCATCTCCGGCCCAATAGTTGAACTGTCCCTAGGGCAAAAAAAAAAAATTTGTCCTCTCTATCAATATATCTAAATTTTTTTTAAGGATTTTGGGTATTAATTAAAAAAATATTCTAAAATATGGTTCCTTTATATTAGAAATACATTGAAGGTAATCAAAATATGGGTGGGTTATAAAAAAAAAAATCATGGGCCCCTTGATATGATAGATTTAAAAAACAAATTTGGGCCCTAAGGAAAGAAATTGGGCCCTTGGGCGTCGCCCCTTTGTCCACTCTATTTGGGCCGGGCCTCAAGATCCTGGGGTTTTGGAATTAAAAATAGAAATAAGGTCTACATGTATAATATTAATAGAACTTAGGGTCTGAATACGAAAAGAATAAAAAAAAGGGGTTGACGATTCAAAACGATGTCGTTGTGGTTGCTTAGATGAAACTGATATCTTTTCTTCTTCTTCCTTCGTCTCAAACCGGAGAACTCTGCTGTTCCTTGAGACGACCTGAGATCTAGGGCTGTTTATAATCTGTTTAAATTCTGAAAAGTTGTTTGCAGAGCTGATTGTTGCGTAGCTGGTTTGATGTAATTGTTAACGGGTTTGATCTGTTGACTTTGGGAGCTAAATAATTGGTTTGCCTTTTTTTTGTACATTGGATTGGAATTCGATATGTATCTTCTTCTTCGATTGTTTGATTTGTTGTTATGGGGTACATCTGCTGCTGCAGTCTATAATGCATCTAGCGGGATTTGGGAACTTATGGATGATGATATGGCAAGGTCCTGCAGTTGTTGTAGCAGATGAGCTCTATGTTTTGGATCAGACTTTTGGAGCTAAGCTAACAATGTGGTGCAAAGGAAACGAGAATGTGGGTTCGTATCAGGAAGCTATCTCAATTGGTGATGAAGCAGGCTTGTCGGCTAGTTTCTATAGTAAGGATTGCTCTACTGTGGTAATAGATGTTGAGAATGTGAGGAAGACGACAATGAATGGAGTGATGGTTTGTTCTTCTATACCAAAGACTTGGGATGATGATATAGATGTTACTATCTGTAAATTTGTAGCCATATGATGTCTAACTCCTCTACTTTACTCTTGGCTCATAAAGCTTGGTTCTTGCAATACAACATATGCTGTTTTTGTTGCTCATGTAAAATCACAATATTGTGTGAATCACAATACTGTCTTCCTGGTTCATATAAGACAAGCCCCGAATCCAAATCTTATAAGTTTTTGGTTCTTGATTGTTTAACTGAGTGACAACAATGTTATCAATATCCTGTCGAATATTGTATACAAATGAACATACTAATCTTTTAATGTGGTTGGTCTGCAAACAAGAACCGGTTACAGTGAAGTTACCTTCTAAATTAGCTGTGTTCCAGGCAGTGGCAAAAAGCTATGCAGTTTCTCTATCTTCATCTTGAGCTCTTCTAGTTTCTTCAACTCGTCTTTACTTGATAAGGAGGTCTCTAACATTCGATAGACTGGTTCGCTCACGCACCTTCCTCTCTCCACTGTCTGCCTCGAGCACTCAAATGCATCATTGGCTCTTCTTCGAGCACACAGTGCAGTGGTAAGGAGTTCCAATGCGTGGCCATGAGGGCAATACCCTTTCTCCAACATATACTTCCACATGTCTACTCCTAAATTGACTTCACCGTTATGACAGAACAGCTTCATCAGCATCACTACTGTTGGTGTTTTCGGAACCAAAGATCTTTCCTTCATTTTCTGGTAATACTCACATACACCGTTGAAACCAAACTCTTTCGATTTCATCATTCCGATAAACATCGAGTGGAAAGTTACACTGTCGGGCTCAATTCCTTTCTCTTCCATCTCCTTCATCACCTTGATCGCACCACTCACATCTCCGCACTTCATGAGAGTACTCATCAAAGCGTTATAAGCTCCACAATCAGCTGTTAAGCCTCTCTTGGGAATTTCATCGAACAGTTGGCGTGCTTTGATCTTGTTCCTAGCTAAACCAGAACCATGAATCAATGTAGTGAGTATCTGTACCGTGATATCAAGATTTCGACGATCCATTTCCTCAAAGAGTCTCAAGGCTTCCCCAAAGTTTCGTTTTTTGCAGAACCCATCGATTCTGATACCGTAAGTAACAGAATTGGGATTGAATCCTCGTTTCACCATTTCATGGTAGAACAGCTCCGTGGCTGTAACATCACCAGCTTCTTTAAACCCCAACAGTAAAATATTCATCGTTTTGACGTCTGGCTTAAACCTGGAATGCAATTTTTCGAAAATTGATCTCGCCTCCTTCATCTCTCGCTCTGTACAAAAAGCTCTTAGAAGAATATTGAATTCCTCAACACCAAATTTCTTTTTGAATATCTCTTTCTCCATCTTCGCGAAAGCTTCTAAAGTTTCTTCATAAGACCCAAATTTAGCGATTTTACAGAGAAGGATGCTCATTGACTTGAAACTCAACAAATTAGGGTAGTCTTTTCGAACTTCCGCCATTAAAACCCAAGCTTGATCGAAATAACGCATCCGTGCGAGAATGTGAAGTGTTTTCTCCAAGGAATCAGAGGTGGGAGGTGATTTAGAGCTTTTAAGTGAATACTTGAAGAACTCGAGAGCTTTGATTCCGTTGGAATGAGCAGCGAAGAGACGACCGAGAACTTCTGATACAAATACCGGTGACAGAGACGATAAAGGGATGTGCTTGGCGAAAATGGGCTGAATCGGATGGTTTGGGAATGGATGATCATTGATGATCCTTGTAATACGTTCGATTTCTGTTTTGTTTCTTGACGACGATACAGATGATAATGATGATGATAGTACCGGAGCAAGAAGACGATATGAATCGGCGGAGGTCTTCTTAAGCATTTTTTTTTTTCCCAACCAGAAAATAGAATATTCAGACCGAAAGAAATCGAAACCTTAAAGAAACTATCGTGTGTCTATTTCAGTTAACCGAACCAAACCGAACCAAAATCATGTCGAAATAACTGAATCCGAACATCGGTTTATTTTGGTTATTAAAAACTCGTTGGACGGCTCCGGATAATTTAGCTTTAAGCAGATTAATCGCGAGCTTATTCGTCGGCATCTGTGGAGAAGTTCTACGGCGGAGACGGAAGTTTCCTTTTTTAACTGGTAATTTCTCACGAATCTTCATAAAGATCTGTGAGTTGTTGTTCGTGTATTGCCTTCTTAGCTTTAAAGTTTTAATTCACTTAGGATATGCAGAGAAGGTGTTTGAGGATTTGTCTGAGAGAGTCTAATGATTCCTTTTGTGATGAAGTTGTGTCACATAGTTTCTGTGGGGAGAGGTTTATTGGCTTTTTAAACCAAAAAATCTTCACTTGTTGCTATTCTCTCATTAGGGATAGGTTTATGGACCAATTCCAAGGGTTTGGTGAAAGAGGGTGAACATTACTTGTCTTGGAAACTATAGCTTTCTTAGGTTTAACTTGTTGCATTCAACTAGTGATTGGCCAATTTGACTAAGATTTAACAAGAGCTTACTGAAAAACTCAATTCTGATTGTGAACTTTTTTTAGTGCGGTGGGTAATGTAAGCATATCGCTGTTGGAAGTTAGGTGGTGGTGGTACTCTAGTTGCAATGACAACGGAAACCGCAAAGAAGAAGGGAGCTCCACAGATTCTTAAAACAGATACTGCACTAAAACTTGTAAGATTTTCCTCCTTGAAGCCCAAAAATCCCTGAATTAGATATTTCTTTTGATCCATTAATTATATTTGTAAGTTGCTTACTTGCGTTCATATAATACCGTTTTGAATTTGTGCGTTTACAGGCTGAGAAGTGGGTTGCCAATATGACGAGGCCCGCAGCGGATGATCCTATTGAGACTGAACAAGAAGTTCGACCACACAGGTGGAGGGAAAATTCTTTGTTCATGTTCATTTGCATTTCATTTTGAGAATTTGAAACTGAATATAAGTATTATTGTAACCCCTGCGTAGGCTTGGACTTGGTGCTAAAGTGTCACGACAAACAAAGCGTAGACCCTCAGATGACCCTCTCGATCAGAAACTACAAGCCACGTTTGATGCAGGAAGAAGAAAATATGCAAGATCTGTTGCAGAATCCGCTGGTTCTAGTAAAAACGCCGGTAATGTCAGTGATGATGAGGATGAATCAGAGAGCAAAAGCCAAGCATTCGGCAAGAAAAAGAAAAATACAAGTACGCCTCGTTAGGAATTTCTGATGTACTATAAGTTAAGAGTCATGGCCTTGTATTTGTTTAGATTGTTGGCAAAGAGCTAAAACCGCATAATATTAGTTCTACTGGAACATGGTGCTAAGTAAAAACATTATCATTGTCTTATATAAGTTCAAGCCTCGTGTTATTGCACTCTATAGTTATTACTCATGCAAAACTCTCTTGGCTGAGTAAATACAGAAGCCACTGGAAAACAAAAACAGAGTATGGAAGTGAAGAAACAAAAGTAAAGATTAGAAAGTCTGTGTTTATGTTAAAAAAAAGTTGTGGTTGTGCCGCTGCACAAGAAGGTCAAGAGCTTTGACCATGGCAGTGGCAATGAAACTGTACAGGATAGACAAAAGGTTTAAACAAAGAGCCTCATTACAGGTTGTCGCTGTTGGGTTCCTGCATTGGTTCAACTTGAACCATGTCTCTGCAGCTCATGATGATCTCTTCTACTAACTCATCAAGGATCATTTCACTTGTATAAGAACCAAGACAACCAATCTCAAACCGGAGATCCATCCAGCTTCCAGTTCTAGCCATGTCTTTCCTCACTATCTGATCTAACGTGTGAGGGGAAGGCAAAGGTAAGAGATGCCAGTAAACCCCTTCTTGAGCCACTTTAGCTGCGATTTCCTTGTCCGAGATTAGCTGGACCTCAGGTTTCACGAATGAAATCCAAGGCCCAGGAGTGAATTCATTCCAACTGAAGTCCATAAGAACTTCATTGATACAATCGTTAAGGAGATTCTTATCGTCGCAGAGCTGTGTAGCAGAAAAAACTATGTCATCTGTTAATCCTAGCTCAAGAAGCTGTTCTGAGTAAAAGGGCCTAGTCAAAAGCTCTTCCCAGCTCAAGCCTGAGGATTTCACAACGGCTTCAATGTATGCAAGCGTCAAGTCCTTGTCATCCATGCTTGTTTTGACACCCTTGCCTTGGTCTGGTTTTGGAGAATCAGTTTCGTCGAATCTTATACAGAGTGGTTGCATCCGCATTTCAGCTGAATGCGAATCAAGAAACAGTAAGAAACCAAGTTCTGAAGAATCAATCTTGAGCTGGATTTTCAAGTTGTTCTCTAAAGCATACATACCTGAATTGAATCTTGTGCTTGTTGTTGGGCTACTGTCATCATCTGTAAACAGAGGCTCGAGCACTGAAACTGGACTTAACTTTCCCTGCACATCAATGGCAGTTTCTTTACTTTCAGTCAACCTTACTGAAGAACTTTGTGGAAATTCTGGAGGAGAAGATGGTGAATGCGCTTGGTTGAACATATCCTGGAACAAGATAAACCATAAAATATGAAACCTCTTTCAAGGAAAATAGAGAATGTAATCACTTATATCACATACACAAGTCGTCTTAACCTTTTTCATATCTTCTTCACGAAATTCGAGCACATCTTCATCAACATTCTCGATTTGCCGGGAAACAGAAGAGCTACAAGTTCCAAATAGTGGATCTATCTCACTCTTCTCTTCCTTGTCTGTACACTCAGTTTCTTTCCCATAGTCTGAAAACATTTTGTGACATTTTATCAGAAAAAAATAAAAAATTGACTAGCCATAAAAGAAAGAAATAAAGAAGAGAAGAAGAAGAAAACAAATCACCTCTAGGAACAGAGACATCAATGGTAAATAATGTATCGTCTTCTTTATCTGAATCTTCAACAATCAGATCATTTGTAGCTGAACTGGATTGCAGAATCTTTGGTTTCTCTGTTGTCTGGCTTAGAGGGCTAATATTACTAACCAACTCATGTGCCGGGACCAATCTAGGACTATCTGCTGGTGAACAGAACTCAGGGAGTGAAAGAATCTTCCCCAAGATTCTTGGAACTTCCTTATCTGGTAAATTCATATCTATATCTCCATTTGCAAGCATTTCAGACAAATGTTTCTTGGCTGCAATATACAATCCAGACATAATCTTCTTTGAATCTTCGCTTGTTTGGTCAGTATCCTCTTTATCAGCCTCACTCTTTTCTTCATTGCAGAACGTTTCTTCTTCATCCGAAACATGCTTCCCTGTTTTACTCTGTATCTCTTCATTCAAACAACAGTTTTGGCTCTTCCTATCAACATGATCATGATCATGATCAGACGACTTCTTTCCAACAGCAGATTGTAATCTTCTCTTGATTAAACCGAAAAGAAAGCGGGAAAACGTTCTTCCGGTTTTGGACTTGTTGCTTGTAGAATGAGAAAAATCAACATCCATACCAGGTTTCAAAACCGCAATTGTTTTTGCAACTTGAGATCTGTTTCTCCTCTCTTCTGATCTCCATTTCCTGCTGAAGAAATTAGATTTCCTCTTCGGTATTACCACCGTGGCTACTTGAGGCTTTTCTTCTTCTACTACTCTCTTAGAATCTCCCAAGCTTTGAGCATCTTCATGTGAAATCTTCTTCTTGAGGAATGATTCTTCTTCAGAGCCCAAAACATGAAAAGCCTCCAACAAGTCCTTACACGTTTGGATCTCTCCTTCTTTCTGAGCTATCAACCGTTTGATTATCTCTTTGAATTTCTCTTCAGATTCATCAGTCTCACCAACGTGATCATCACCAGCAATCGAAACATCGATATCTTCCTCATCAATGAGTTTCTCAACACTCTCATCAGAACAAGTAAGCTGCTTCATCTCATTACCTGCATAATATTAGTAATATAACCACAAGATTAAACTATATCTTATAAACAGAAAGTGCGTAAAAATCATTTTTAAAAACACATAAAGATTAATGAAAAACAAAAAACCTGAAACTCTTTTGCTTCCACGTTTGTAATCCATCAAGAGACACTTCTGGTTAGATCCAAAGAGACTAATGAAAACCCACATACATCCTATTCCTTCTCTTCTAAGATTTCTCTGACAATTTTTCTCCATTTAACAGTTCACACTTACATATAAATGGTAAGGAAACTGTTAATACAAGCAAAGAATAAATTATGTCTGAATATTTTTGTTTTAAAAAAAGAAAAAAGAAAATTTTAACTTTTCTATTGATTCATCATGCAGTGAGTGATCTGTTAAAACTCTGTTGTCATGATATTTTCCATCAGTCACACAAACGCATTGTGATTATTACTGTGTTTTGAGTGATCTGTTTAAAATTCGATACCTTTCCTTTTGAAGTGAACTTTGTCTTTTCTTTATCATTGTGAAGAAGAAGAAGAAGAAGAAGAAGAAAAAAAAACGCATAAAGAGTAAAGATTATTATTATACCTTTTATTAGAATCCGATCCAATACTTGGGAAAATAGATAATGCAGCTGGAGATTAATAAGAACCAATCTTTTTAAAAAAAACTTTTTAGCTGTTTTCCACGAAAAGGAAGCCCTTAAGTTTTCCACAGGAAAAAACTTGGCTGAAATTGCGGCTTTTTAACAGAAATTATGATGAAATTACAAAGGCAGATGTTGAACACACACAGTGTTCTCAATTTAGAAGAAGAAGACCCTGCTTTCTCTCACCAGAAAATGGAACCACTACTGTGAATAAAAGAAAAGAGAAACATTTTAATAATTTTATAAAATTGGAGAATTAGGCATAAAGATCAACGACTTGAATCAATACTATAAATAGGATAAAACCTAGGCTATAAAGAAAGTGTGCAAATGGGATCAAGTACTTTAATGATTTACACTTAGTATAAGACAAGAAATTGTTTTATTTTTTGATACTATTTTTTTTATTTTTTGGTTAATATTGACTTTGTTCACATCAAGGTGAGCAGCCATTGGAAGCCTCACCCATTAAATAACTGTATCATAGAGTATATATACATACACATCATTCGTCAATGTATTGTAAACATTGATAATGGTCCTCCTCTAGAAGGAAGGAGTCGCAACGAGTACCGTACATAACGAATGTGTCGGGAAGGGTATAACTATAATTTCCCTTGACGGAAATTGCAAAGTCAAAATATTTATGTCAAAAACATTAAGGCGAGAAAGAAATTAAAAACAAATGAAGAAAAAGTCAAAAATGACGTGCAGTCTCTTCCACTATGTACACCTTTTTTCTCTTTTTTTTTTTT
>VBRH01000031.1:46349-65369 GCA_014578085.1 Cardamine resedifolia | reverse complement strand
TTTTTTTTTTTGTTAATCACTCTGGACACAATTATCCAATATATCTAATGCTGTTGTATACACAACATTCGTATTATTCCGGACATAATATGAAATTAATTAGCCTGAAGTTGATAGCTTAACGGCTATAAGTCTCATCTGTCACCAACCCTAGTTTGTCTAGATTTTAAATCTATCCCACGGGCTAAAAACATTTATGGTTAGTAAATCACTAGACTTTAGTCGGTATTATAGTTTAATACTTTATATTAGTGTTGTATTTACGTCATTACTTGAATTATACAGACCTAAATATATATGTTGTTGAACAAACAAATTTACTAGATTTTAGGTGTTGATGATATAAAAGGATTAACATTAACAGTGTTTAACAAAAACAAAGCGATAAGCTTGATAGTGCAATAGTTAACAAAATATTTTTTAAAGTAACAATAATATCACTTTCAGTACCCCTAATATAATTCTTCATATTTTGGGATTGAGAATTACTATAAATATTGTTATAGCATGCGAAAAATAGGGATGTGAAAGGCGTCCGTTATTATTATTATTATTTCATTTTATTTTATTTTTTGTCGTAAAAAAAGGCGTCCGTCACTGTTATCACCATCAATAAGACCATAGCACTGTTGCTGTCTGGCTAATGGGTAATGGTGCTAAGTACTGATAACTAAGGGATTATATAGTAGCGTAGGAAAAAAATTAAAAAATCATCTTCGGTTGTTTCAGATATAATAACTTTCTACATCGATTTGAAATTATTGTTTGTAAGAGTAAGACTCGTCTATCATATTTTAATCGTTCAAAGTTACATTTGTAGTTTCTACATATAAACAGCGTTAAAATTATTAAACTCATATATTAATTACCAAACAAATATTAAAAAAAAAACTGATGATAATAATAATTTTGACTCTCTACTAAAAGATTATAATAAAAATTTAAGATACTGCTGCCTCATTTATGTTTATATTCTAAATATCAGATACAAATGAAATAATCAAAATCAACACAAGATTTTAAGAAAAACAACTGAATATATATCACCAATTAATATCGGACTCTTTTTTTCTTTTTGTAATCATATTTTCAATAAAAATTAAGAACGGACTTTAAGAAAAACAATTGAATAGCACTTGCCAAACTTTATTTATGATATGATCGAGTTTGACGTATAGTACTATAATTAGCATAATGAAACATACAACGATATGTTCATATTTGTATAGGCCACTAGCTAATCACCTACTCATTTAATTTTGTTCTTTATATGTTTATTGTATCCAAATATATAGTTTTGTTTTGTACTTATATGCGCTAGTAGTTATACTGTCCATTTACGTAATGTAATAATCAATTGAAATTAATATATGCCGACAGTTTTATACACAAAAAACACAGACGACCCTGAAACCCCTAAAATATATTTTAAAAAATCTTGAGCTATGAATGTTTATAATTTGTATCAACCAATTAGTAGGGATTAGGAAATGTGCGTTAAGAATGACAATGTTTTTGTCTTTACATCTGTACCCAACTTATTAGAAAACAAAGAAACACTACAAATATGTGTAAATGGATAGCAATCATTTTATTTTTCATAGGATTCCCCCGAACCAAAAACCTTTTACATTTGTCTTTTTTACACAGCTTTTAAATTGGTCTAAAAGGTGCATTATCTAACGATATATTAAAGTTAGGTTTCATTTTTTAAATCGGTAAAATCTGTCTTTTAATGTTTCTGTAAATTTTTGTGTTTTGATTTTTGAAAAGTTGAATGGAACCATACCTAGGATTTTATAAGTACATAAAAATAAATTTAATGTTTGTTGGCTATATTTCATGACAATATTATTTGCATTATATTGCACGAAAAGTTATCTAATGCGGCGTAATCAAGCTAATTATTGAAATTGAAAGTTTTGTGTATTAAATTTAGATGCTCGTCGATCTTTATTTTACTAGGAAATTATATCATAATGATCTAATTATTCGAAACACATCTTTAAACTTTGATCAGATTTTTTATAAAAAATTTTGGCAGCAATCAGATTTTTAATTAAGGTGTATATTTACTTTCGAAATTTTTTTTAAAAGTTTTTTAGCATTACGTTTTAAACCTTATATAATACGTACATAAATATTTTATAGAAGAAAGAATCATGAATAATACGTACATAAATATTTAAATTCCCAAAATCGTCATATTTGACTAAACTTTCGATAAACAATAAGCAATCAGCAATTCAGCATGCAACGATTCAACCAACGTGGTAACATAAAATTCCGGAAAATGTTAGATATGTGTGAATATTAATCTGTTGAAACTAAACATCACTAGTGGATGGTTTTATTATTAGCACTAATTAATTATCAATTATGTAAACTTTGTATTTATGCTTTATTCGGTCCACGAAAATTGGCTTTTTGCGAAGTAAACACACCAATGAATTAAGGCAATCTTATTATTTATTAGATAATAGGTACTTAACAACTAACTCAACCCAATTTTTAAACAAATTAATAAATTGCATATAATTAATATTGTATGGATAATATAACTCTACATTATAGTTACTGTTGTACATAACAAGCATAAAATATTATAGGAAAACTGTATATTGATTGAGTTAGGTTCGTGCGATGTATGTCTCTTACTAAAAGAGGTATATATATATAAAGTACTCGCTAAACATTATTAATATATCATGATTAGATAAAAGTATCAGATCGATTCATATCCAATAAACATTAAAATATATGTATCTACGTGTCTATAATGATTAAGAATTTATGATATTTTAACCCATAAACAAGACAAAAACTAAGAAATGGACGAAGAGCTAGAGTCATCATAGTCTCACCAACTAAGATCCAACCATATATATTTTAAACTTTGAACTTTAACCTAAACCTATTTATCGGGTTAAAAAATAAAACAAGTTTATCTGTATTGGACACCCTTTTAAATTTTATTTTTGCTTGGCACGAAATGATCACAATTGGATGGATATAAGGATGTTGAAAAGAAAACTGAAAAAGCCAAAGGATTGGTTATAAAATTTTGGAGAGTATATATATATATGAGCATAAACAGAAAATTTTATGGCTAGTTATAATATTTCCAAAAGGATCTGGAAAAACTTTTATTTTGTTTGGGGTCGTGTTTTAAAAAACATTAAGGTACTACAATCTCAATTAATATACTTTGAAATTAATAAGATTGGTCCGCAATGTTGTCCCTCGTGAAGGCTTAATGCTAATACTGGCGTATCCTACACGGCCCATATATTATTATGGGCTTAATAAAAATAATAAAATACACCATGGCCCATTGATTACATTCGTAAAAATCACAAAAGTTAAGAACTGGAAATAAAACTCAAAAGTTAAGGGACTAAACTTAAAATAAGAAACGTTAAGGGGCTAACATTAAATCCCAAAGATACGGGACTAAAAAAATTAAAATCTCAAAGATACGGGACTAAAATTAAAATCCCAAAGTTCAGGAACTAAAGCTAATATCACAAAGTTCAGGGGCTTAAACTAAAGTAATAAGTGTAGAAAAATATTTACAATTTTAGGTTGACGTTTCACAATATGAAGAACATGATCAGTACCTTGGTTGTGTAATTTACTTAAAATTTAAATGGTGATCTCAGTGATAACTGATAATGTCTTTGTGTATTTGGAGTGTAAAATAGTTGAAACTATCCTTTTCACATAAAATTATTAAAATAAGCTTTGCTTATTAAATGATCACGCGGGAAAGAAGAAGAACAAGGTCGTTAGGAAGCCGTTGACAGTGAGGGGCATAACCGTTAAAACTCTCTAGAAATTGGCGGAGAGGTAGTAAGCAAAGCATACGCAGGTTTTGACGACATCAAACCTGAAGAATGTCTCTGAGATTTTATCTTTTACGTAAATCTGAAATTTCGACCTTAATTTCGTAATGTCTGACATTTCTGTTGAAAAAGACAGAGAGACCATCACTTTGAGATTCTTTGGTCGGCTCTCATTGAAAGTCAGAGGCTTATCCATTATTTTAAATATATCTGATTAAGCTTAGGTGATAAGGCTTTATGGAACGCGGATTCGTAATTAGATAACGTGTTTTATCTATAATCGAAGCCTTTCCTCTTCGCTCTATTTATATTATATAGCTTGGCCCATCACATACTCTATTAGATTTTTTTTTGTTAAAATGGTTGGATATGGCAGCGATATCACTGAATCCATGGCAATTAGCAAAAGAGAGACGCAGATGGATGAGAAGATCTATGTAGCAGTGACAGGGAAATATCTAGAGAGCAAGTCTAGTCTTGTTTGGGCTATACAAAACAGTGGAGGCAAAGATTTTTGCATCGTCTATGTTCATCAACCGATCCAGATCTTAGTCCGTAAGTAATTTAATTCCCTTAGTAATATTTTTCTTTTGCAGAGTTTATAGATAAAGATATTGATATTTTTGGACTTTTTTTTTCACTTATAGCAGAAGCAAAGCTCACAGACCAGAAATTGCGGCTGTATAAAAAAGAGAAGGAGAAAGTAGATAAGAACTTGGACAAGTACCTTCATATATGCAGGCAAATGCATGTATGATTACTTGTTGGTTATCCATATTTTTTTATTGCACAAGAAAAATGCTTCTGTCTAAATTTCGTGTCAAACTGTGTTAATTAGGTCACTGCGGAGAAGATATATATCGAAATGGATTCGGTAGAGAAAGGTATCCTCCAATTGATATCTCAACGCGGAGTTACCAAACTTGTCATGGGAGCAGCAGCTGATAGACATTATTCAATGTAGGTGCTTAATTAGAATGTAGACTCTACTTTTTGTTATCTAAAGACAGATTAATCAGTCAAGTAAAACTTCAATTGTGCAGGAGAATGAGAGATTTACAGTCCAATAAAGCTATTTACATTCGCAGAGAAGCGCCTGCTACTTGTCTTATATGGTTTACATGCAATGGTTACTTAATTTGTTCAAGGTCTGACCAATTTAAGTCAAATTTTGTTTTTGTTAACTAAAATATACATTAATCACTGTTTAGGAATGGTCTTTCAGAGAAGGCTTGTAACACAAGTGTTTTTTTTTTTGGGTTTGATATTGATGCAGGGGAGCTACAAGAACAGAAAACTTGTTTCTAGAATATGCATCTTCAAATTCTTTCAGTCAATCCGATATAGCTAGAGGACTTGAAAGTGTTCCAAGCTCGAGTTTAGCTAAATATGATGATCGAATCCAAGTACTTGTCACAGAAGCTGATCATTCGAAAAGGGAAGCACGTTTTGAGACTGAAAAATCTGCTGTTGATGCCCTCAAAAGAGTATATAAGTTCCTCTTAACTTGTTCTCTTTGCTTACAAGTGTCAAATTTTTATAATTCTATCTATATAACCAAAAATGTAGGCTAAACAATCGGAATATATGTATTTGGAGGAGTTGAAGCGTAGGAATGAAACAGAGAAGGCACTGAGGAAAGCGAAAGAAGAAGTTGAAAAGATGAGATCAGAATCTGAGACCCGAATAATTGAATCTAATACGGTGATAAGAAAGCTTCAAGACAAGTATAACTTATCAATGGAAGCGTTAAGAAGAATCAGAGAAGAACAAGAAGAGTTGAAGATAAAGCTAAGAGAAGTATCAAAGCGGAAGAGTAACCACAAGAACCATGAACCGCCTCAGTACTTCATTTGTCCCATTACACAGGTAAAGATATGTTGCAAGATCAATGAAAACTAAATGATCAAAAGGTTATAATAAAAATCATAAGAGAAAATAATCAAGAAATTTTGTTTTGTTATGAAACTTGCAGGATGTAATGGAGGATCCACATGTAGCAGCAGATGGATTTACATATGAAAGAGAAGCCATAAGTGATTGGTTTGAGAGAGGACACGAGACTTCTCCGATGATAAACAAAAAGCTTCCTCACACGAGCTTGGTTCCAAATCTTGTTCTTCGATCCGCAATCCAAGAATGGCTTCAAGCCTCTAGCTCCTGAATCATTGGATAGATCCTCTGCTTGTAAATATATAAATGATTCGACTAAAATCTTAGTGAAATTTTTATCTCAAATCATAATTCTTTAAAATTTTGGAAATTCAAATTTATATAAATGAATTTAAAACACCAATTGACATGACTTGTCCATCAAAACTCGACATTTGAGTAAGTTACAGTGCTAAGATCAAAGGAACTACTATAAGATGAAAGCGTGTTAGGTCGGTCATCTTTCTTGCTTCATAAACTAACAAAATGCGCCGTTTCAATTCCAAACAGATCGAGGCTGACCTTGAATCAACCGGTCAAACAACACACACCCAAACGCACCGTTTTCTAACGTCTATATTTTTTACTGTCGTAAAATTTGAGTCTCAAATAAATTACCGTCAGTGAGTGAGTTGACACCTAGATTAAATTTACAAACAACAAAAGGCGTTCACAATTGGCCCGTTGGGCCCTAGTCGTTAATATAAAACTTTCACAACGGTCGAATCTCATGGCGCATCACATATTCACAGCCCAAAACACCTGTCTTATGGATCAGCATCTTCGTCATATCTTGTTCAAAATTAAAAATGTCGTGATTTTATTTGGCACACTGACCCATTCTCAATTTCTCATCCCAAAAAGTCAACATTACTACTACATTAGAAAGTTTTTTCATTTTTCTTTAGTTTAAAGTTTGAAACGTTCCATTTTTCTTTTGTAAAAAAGGGGGTTTACATTTGCTTAATTGTTTTTAAAGAAAACAAAATCTGCTCCTCACTATTTTTTCCCAAATCCCCGCAGTTCACGTTTTTATAAAATACTAATCTTTGTTAAGTTGCATTTTGACATTTTTCCATTGTTCTACAATTCATATGCCAAATTAACTAAGCAAAACAACATATTTCTGTTAACACAAATCTCTAAAGATTCTCAACACTTCTGCAAACGTTAATCCATTATTCTGTTGTAATACCATTTTTCATTTGGTAAATAATTCACGACCATACTATTTTAAGTTACATTTAATCAATTTAATCATTCCCCTAACGATTGATTAACTTATTAGTTACTTCCAAAGGTGCCATCTGGTCAAACGTTACCTAATTTATTATTCATCTCTCATAAGTTTATGTACTTTAATGGTATAATCGACATTGATTACCTCTTTGAGTTTGATTAGGTCGTTGACACTCAAAGGGCAAAACGGTCAAAGAAACATAGAAATAATACATATACAAATATTCCAGATGGGAATATTCGAAAGAACAGAGTAACACCAGAAAGAAAGGGATGACACATGCCTTGATCGGATATTTTCTTTCTTGATTCCAACTATTAAAACATTTGAGAAGAAGACAAAACAAAAGCTTATTGTCTGAAACGAACCAGCCATTCTAAAGATTTTCCCGAGAAAATGGAGTTTGAGGGAGCGAGAAAGAACAACATGGAGGAAGAAGAAGAAGAAGAAGAAGCAGCAGTGATGGAGGAGAGAATATACGTTGCAGTAGGGAGAGAAACAGCGAAGAACAAGTCAAATCTTACCTGGATATTAGATAACTCTGAAGGGAATAAGATCTGCATCGTTCTTGTTCACCGACCTGCTCAAATGATTCCTGTCTGTAAGTTTACTCCAATCTCGAAACAGAGACATTTGGAATGGCTTTTATATTCAGTACTGGATGTGAAACGAAACAGAGCTTCAAGATTTTGACTTCAAATGGCTTTTATTTTACTTCCACAGTGGGTACCAAATTCGATGCTGCAACGGTAGATGAAGAATTAGTGAGAGCATACAGAGCAAAGCAAAAGGCGAAAACAGAGAAGATTCTTGATGAGTACCTTAGATTTTGCCTGCAGAAAGGGGTATGTGTGTGTGTGTATATATATACAACATTTGAAGTTTATGTCATTTCTAAGAAGATTGGTTTTGCAGGTCCAAGCAGAGAAGCTGTGCGTTGAGATGAAATCGATTGAGAAGGGAATCGTGCAGATGATTTCTGAGAAAAGAGTGAGGAAGTTCATTATGGGAGCAGCTTCAGACAAACATTATTCAACGTATACTTGTGTCTTTATTATGGCTTCAAGCTTTTACCTATTTTTCTTTTTAACAGGTCTCGGATTAATTTTGCAGGAAAATGGAGGATTTAAGGTCAAAGAAAGCCATCTTCGTCTGCCAACACGCATCTGTGACTTGTCATATACGTTTTCTCTGCAAAGGATATCTTATCCATACAAGGTTCAAGCCAAGAGTCCTTGTCTTTTCCCTGTACACAAACAGTAGATGATGCTTTAATAATTCTGATGTCTGTTTGCAATCAATGTAGGGAAGCTAGAATGGATGAAGTCAGAGCTCTCTCAGCTCTTCTTTTTGACTTTCAGAAGCTTCTATCCTCACAAAGTAGCAACAATTCAGATATACAGAGTGGAAGTTCAAAGGGGAAAAGCGAGTGGGAGGAAGAGGAAGAGGAGGAGGAGGAAAGAACATCACGTACGAGCTCTTCTCGGTCTGCTGGTTCATTGTCATACTTTGGAGGATCTGAGGCTTCATCAAGTGTAAGTGTTATTGAAGAAAAAGCAAGCCGTTCATCTCCACCATCTTTACCGGTAATAAAAGAGAATCTTTTTTATGTGTTTGTGTTATTTCTTTGCATTTCACGTGGCTCATGAGTTGCCTTACGGTGTTGATCCAACAGTGCAGCGGGATGGGAATGCGCATGATAACCTTCCTGATTAACTCCACCAAAATCTGGCAAAGGCTTGCCATCCAAAACCATAAGCAACCATAACCTTAAAAGCTCTACAGAGGAAGAAGAAGAAGAAGAACATAAAGCTGTAAATACACAATGTATGTAATATTTTTGTAAAACACATTTGTGCGAGGCGAAGTTGCTTTGAGGTCTTTTCTCTCTCTCTCTCTCTGTGTCTTGTGATGGATGATAAAGACGATGGAATCATCTTCTTCCTATTATTTCTTGAGTTACAAAAAATACAAAACGATAATCCACAGAGATAATCTAAAGCTTGATGATTCATAAATAATGCTCCACCAAGGGTCAACCAACTAAATGCTTTTTCACCAGTTATTTAAATTAAAAATTGGTATACAAAGGGTTGATCACTAAAAATGTAGTCAGAAAAAAAAAAAAAACTGCATCTCCTACTTCTCGGATTAACTGAGAAGAAAAGAAAGAAAGCAGACTGTAGAAAGAAAAAAAATATTAAACAGGAGGGACACACATCAAACGCCGGTGACCAGAACACTACTCTTCTCTAATAGCTTACAATTCTAAATGTGGGGATCTCACCAAAACTGTTCCAGCCATTGGGCTATAAGCGTTTCCACCTTCATTTGTGTCCTGCAGCTGGACCTTCAAAGTTCAAAACGCATTCAAACCAAACCATCTCCCATCAGTCATCTAGAGCTAATGTCCAACACTGAAGTGTGGCGTATGTATAAGTTTTAAACCCATATGTGGTTCCCTTCACCATCACATATGTAAAAGATTAATCAGGTGAAAGGGATATCATGTACCTGTCAATCGCCTTGTATTCCCGTTGCCATTTATAGAAAAGTGCACAGGCTGCCTTTCTTGTCCTATCGATAGAACCCAACTCGAGTTCAATCTTCGAGCAAAATCCTCTACCTCTCTGTATTATTAACATAAGGTTCATCAGTTTTTATTTAGTTTCACTAAATGGCTGCACAATTCAATGCAGATCTAGATATCTTAAGTCCCATAACGACGAGGTTTATAGAAGGTATATTTGGAGCAAGGACTAATATTAATTACTCAGCAATTAATAAGAGACACTTACCTATCGAGCATTTCCTTTAAAGCTGGATCAATTTCATCATCTATATAACCATCTTCAAACTCAGCCTTTGGCGTAAAAATGTCATCTTCCATACTAAGTAAGTTAGATATATCTCCCAGGCCGGACGCAGTTTTGTCAACAACCTCAGCACTTTGTGATTTGGAGTGAAGATTATGTGAATCCTAAGCAGAAAGAATGCATTCAGTAACTTGATTACTACCAACCAGGAGCAATTAGAGAGAAACTAGTTTAAACCTTCTCTGAAGCTTCACATGTTCCATTTGAAATAGCATTCTTCTGCTCCTTCCTTTTCTTGTTCTTCTTTTTGCTCTTAGAAGTCTTTACCACCTTGGGATCTGTGAAACATAGGCCAATGAGAGCTTCAAAAGGAAGAAATAGAAAAACGAGAAGGCTAAGAAGCAATGCGACGATAAACTCAAGCATCAAATATCTCAATCAAGATCACAAAGATATCAACCAGGATTCAAGGATTCAAGCATCAAATCATCTATTAACTCGGCCATAAATGCATAAGCGAGAAGTACTGACATGGAAAATGACCAATAAATAGCCCAAGAGATTGCAACACAAGACAGTGAGAATCTCATATCGGGTACTCAGCAACAAGAAAAGAGTTTTAGAAACAAAGTAAGCTTCAAAGTAGACTCCGGAAATGAACCAATAGGTGGTGCCATCGACATGGAATTGGAAAACTCGGAGCAAAATATAAAACGGAACATGACATAAAGGAGAGATATGAAGTTAAGGAAATAGAATTAGTTAAAGGAAAAATACCTCTGCCATTAATAAATGATAACAGGTCATCCACAGACCGCTCGTCGACATGTTCTTCAACCTCGATACTCTAGGACATGGAAATAGCCATAAAATATAAAACTAGTGAAATAGTTCAATTATACAAACCAAGTTCCTACCTTAATTCTAAGTATAGTGCAAACACACCTTTAGTTTCTCTCTTTCTTTCAATTCCTTTCTTTTCTTTGCATACAATCTATTCAACAGTCGAATACGTGGATCATCCATTGAATTCTTCAGAGGTTCTAATTTCTCCTCCTGATAAATCGTAACAAAAAGCTAAAATAGAGAAGCAGATGGGAATAATACATCCTAATAAGAGTTGATCTTGGGCACCACATACCTCAGTAAGGTCATCAGGCAAATGAAATATTTCGCGTATCTCCTCAGGGGTTTTTCCTTCAATAATCCGTGCAAGGGCACGACTAGTAAGATCAACCAAAGGCTTCAACTGCAAACTGTCAGCGGCTGAGGTCAACTCACAGAGCCTCTTTGTATCCATCCGGATGAATTTTTCATCATAAATTTTACGTTCCTGAAGAATATTAAAGAGCTCTGTTAAAAAAAAGGCATACGATTATCGACATGTCACCCATTTGATTCCAATTTAAAGACCTCAAGTAAACCTTATTTGAGCGCCCAGGTACTTGATGAAATCTGCAGTAATCAAAAATCAAGCTTAACATGGCTGGATTGACTCGCTGTGGAAGAGATATTGCATGGTTCTTAGAAGATCCAACACCCTTCTGCATTACTTCTTGACATATCATGGGACAGAACATTGCAACCTCTTGTTCCACTTGTTGGATTGAGCCATCAGCAGTTTCAAGCCATATATAGGATTTCATCATCTGCGTTGATGCCACAACAAAATTAATTAGTCTTGGCCCAAGATAAACTTCAACTAGTCATCACGATAGAGAATATAACACTCATAACTAAAACACAAATAGTATCACAAGAATCAATAAATGTAACTAGTCACAATTATGACGCAAATAGTAGATTGTTAACTGTTAGGTTATGTATCCAAAACCTAATCTTGCAAGTGCATTTCAGCAAAATATAACGGTAGTAACCGTCAGTCCATATAATATAACTAACGTAGGTCCTTGTTTCCATTTGAGGTAAACGATATATCCATGTAAGTTAGTAAGCTATAAACCAACGAAGTCCATAATAGGTAAAAAATATCAAAAAGCTTACCTCTGGTTTAGTGATTGCCATATCACTTTCTGACATTGATTCGAAGACCCAATATTTGGGTATTAAGCTCGTTGAAACAATATCTTATTACTCTGTGAAGCTCAAATAAATAGGACAGTCCCTACAATCCAAAGTGTTTGTTTTTCTTGGACCTTCAAGCTTCCCAATACAGCAACTGTCAACCCAAAAAAACACACAAGTAGAGAATTTTCCAGGTCTATGAGCATTGACCTCAGACAGCAATTCCCTGAAACTTTACACCAAACTGGTAAAAAGGAAGAAAAGAGAAATGATCATAAAGGGAAAATTTTGAACATGATTCACCAAAATAAGTTCTAATCACCCGGAAAGCTTAGTCTTGAATCTACGAATTCGTAAAACCCTAAGCCCAAAAATGAATAGAGAGGTGCCAATACTAAGAAAATGAAACAAAAGACAGAGTTGCCAAATCTCTAATTGATACAATAAAGACTGCAATTAAAGAGGAATAGAGTGAATAAGAACATCAGAGAGATAGATTGATAATATTCATATTATCAAACGATGATAATTTAACAAGCAGCAGATGCAGAGAGGTAAACAAACAATGGAGAATGATGATGAAAGAGCAATAGATATACGATTACAAGCGTCTCGTACCTTACAATCAGAGGAGGTTATGAATGTCGATGGCAGAGGAAAGATTTGAATCTGGCGGAGGAGAACGGCGACGGCGGCGGCAGAACAGACCAAGAGAGACAGGAGCGGATAAGAGAGAGAAAGAAGGGCTAATAGTTTCAGATTATTAATTTTTATATTAAAAAAAAAAAGAGAGAGAGAGAGAATAGAGTGATCATAGCCACGTGTACGAGCCCTGATGGCTCATGGCTCGAGATGGTTAAAACACGATAAATAGAATTAGTTTGGTGGTTGATGAAGTCGCTGAGGCTCTACAGGCTCATCCTGTGAAAATGTTGTGGCTCAATCGTTGTCTTTATTTTTTTTAGAAACTAGGTAAAATCCGTTACACAGAATTTCAATTTTTAAACACTGTAAAATCCTAAAACTATCAACGTTTTATAAAAAGTGTCGATTTAAATAAAATTAATACGAAATGTCGTTTTATATTTTCGATGCAAAAATTTGAATAAAATTCTAGTTTAAACCCTATTCTTTTAATGTGTTAATTTGAAAAAAAAATTATTTAATATATTAATTATGAGTAAAATAAAAAAATTAATAATTTTATTAATATATTTAAAAAACTATATAATTACACTTTTCGTGAAACGGATAGAGTATAACATTACTTTTTTCTTACATCATTTAAATTGATAAGCTCGATCCATAGTGCAATCTCTAATACTATTATTATAATTTTAAAACAATACATTATTATTATTATTATTATTATTATTATTATTATTATTGTTATTATTTACACGATTAAAACACTATAGAGAAAATTTTGTTATTTGTTTTAAATTAAACTATATTATAAATTTATATTTTAATATACATATCGATTGACTTTCTTCGTTCTTCATAATTTATTAGTTTAATATTAAATTTTTGTATGGTCGAATATTTTAAATACTTTTATTGTAAAAAAACAAATTTACAATTTTGTTTGGTCATGTTTATAAACTAATCACAATTATCTAAAAAAATATGTAGTATTTTAACGTTTTTATAATATTTAGTATGTGTTTATTTGAATAATTTTATTATTATGTGTGAAAACTATATAATTACACTTTTCGTGAAACGGATAAAGTATAACATTACTTTTTCTTACATCATTTAAATCTATAAGCCCGATCCAAGCGCTATTCTAATACTGCTATTATAATTATTAAACAATATATTATTTTATTTTATTATTATTATTATTTACACAATTATAAACACTATATAAATTTTTTTGTTATTTATTTTAAATTAAACTATATTATAAATTTATATTTTAATATACATAACGATTTACTTTCTTTGTTCTCTATAATTTATTAGTTTAATACTAGATTTTGGATCCACGCTACGCGTGACTATTTTAGTATATTTGTTTCATAAAAATCAGATGTGATTAATAATATTTACTAAAATATTATTTTTTATACAGGAAATGTTTTTCTTAGATGATGAGATAATAGAGATCATATGTTATCTAAATATAAACTATTTAATTGATAATTTTGTTACTTCATGTTGGTCAATATGATTTACTTTCAGCCATTAAAATTAGATAAATTCTTAAAAAAATAGATTATTTATAATTTATTCTAAAAAGAGATTTCTGATGTTTTCATTTCACATTTTAGAGATCTTTTTCACAGTAAAATTATGGAAAATGTTCATTTCAAAATTGGTTCTTCAAATTATGTCATGTACTCATCCATTGAACTCCAGAGAATGGTCTATAGATATTATGTCATTGTCTATATTGTATTAGTTCAAATATTATTTTGATTAGATATATTATGTCATACTTTTAACGATTTTTCATATTTTTTAACAAATATATTTCTTAAAATTTATTATAAGAACACTATATTTTTATCAGTTGTTTTTCTTCTTATTTTCTATTTTATATGATCTTGTTTAGTCATCTTCTGAGTTTACTTTCCTTTTTTATTTTCTTTTTAAATTCAAAATTTGTTTACATATGATTTTGGTTTTTCATATTTGTATTTAATTTCTTTTTTATCTTTCCAGTTTAAATCTATTTACCTAGGCAAGATTTTCTCTTCATTTATGTCATTAGCTTTGTTCTTAAAATTTACAAATAGCAAGTACAATAATTTAAGGTTTATATTTGTTTTAATTTTTATTTGACATATACATTATATATTTTATTATTTCTTTTGACGGTGATGGTTTTTCTTTTGTGCATCATTTTTTTTTTGCCGATGATGGTCTCTATTTTTATTTGTAAATGATAATTTCGATAATTTTCCGTTTATTCTTTTATATAACAATTTTCATTTATTTTTTCTTTTCTATTTTTTCAAATAAGAATATACACATGTATATAAGATATGTTAATATTTCTTTTGGTGGTGATGATCTTTTCTTAAGCTATAACTTATTCCTCTAACATTTTGTATTTTTGATTTTTTTTTCTAAATTGATTTAGTTCATTATTCTTTTTTCCAATTTTGATTAGCATATAGAAAATTTTAACAAATACAACTGTTTTCAAATTCTAATTTATTGACGATAATGGTTTTATAATTTGAAAAAAAAAACACATATTCGTAACTGTTCTCTGAAAAAGATTTCAAGTATATAATTTTTATGAAATTGAATATCCTAAAACATATTTATATCCTAATAATGTTGATGGTTGTATGTTTATAGAATAATTAAATCAAATTAATTTATTATACCAAATTTCTTATTTTGAGTAATTTCTATTATTTTGTTATTTATTTTGGAGATGATTTTTTTTTTAGGTTATTTGGCTGATATTGATTTTTTTTCCTTTTTTGTTTTTGGATATATTATCGTAGAACATTTAATGTTAAATACTGACATAGACCAATATAATTGAGTTTTTAAATCCCACATAGACAATTCTTGATAGTGTCTTATGAAGCTTCTTTATCTTTTTTGTTGTTTTGTTCATTCTCATTTTCTTCATTGTCTTTTAACATTAAATCATTTTTAATATTTTGTTTATTCTTCTAACATTGCTTTTCTGTTTAATTTTTTGGAAGGTATTGGTTTTGTTTTTGTAGTTTATCGTATAAAATTTTATGTTAAAGATGATGTGGTCCAATGACATTGGGTTTAATTTTTTTGAAAAAAATCGATTTTTCTTTTTTATGTTTGGTAGCTTATCGTATAAAATTTATATACCAATAGCAATAAATTTTAATTTTTTGGCAGATATCAATTTTTTATTTTCTTAGTTTTTGGTAGGTTTTCATGGGAATTTATGTTAAATATTGGCGTATACTAATAGGATCGTGTTTTAAAAATTCTACGTGGGTGCCTTTAAAACACTATAACAATGGCATTGGGTTTAATTTTTTGGCAGATATCGATTTTTCTTTTCTTAGTTTTTGATAGATTTTTATAAGAATTTATGTTAAACATTGACGTATACCAATAGGATCACGTTTTTAATTTATTTCTATTCAATACTACTTGTTTTTTTGTCAACAAAATTTCTATTCAATACCACATGCAACGGAAAATATTCATATTTCTGCATACCTCCATATGTACTGCAACCTTTAAACTAAACAGACATCTGATCGTTGATATAAACCCTATATACAATTTCTTAAACGACGGCAATATTTTTCTACCTAAAAGATCGATTTAAGTTCATATGAAAACCTAAAGCCACTATATATAATATTAAGAGGCGGTTTTAAAACATATATTTTTCTTTTTCTAGTTATTATTGAATGAAAAAATATAAGAAATTTTCCTTTTAAAAACCATGACATAATTTTCTTAGTTTACATTTTTTTCTTTTCTATATGTTGTTTTTTTTTCCTTTTCTTTTATATAATATAGGTTTAAGGAAATATTAAAATTTAATTTTGAATGATTTAAGTAAAAATTAGTTTTTAATTTAGAGATGTTTTTTAAATCCTATGTGGACGCCCTATAAACGCTATAGCTTCAATTTTATATAATATATATTTCTTTTTAAAAACCATGACATAATTTTCTTAGTTTACATTTTTTTTAGTTTACATTTTTTTCTATATGTTGTTGTTTTTTTCCTTATATAATATAGGTTTAAGGAAATATTAAAATTTAATTTTAAATAATTTAAGTAAAAATTAGTTTTTAATTTAGAGACGATGACATGGACCAATAATATCGTATTTTTTAAATCCTATGTCGACGTCCTATAAACGCTATAGCTTCAACTTTTATATAGTATAGACTAGGTCTTTTACCCGTGCTACATGCGGGTCTATTTTTATCGATTTGTTTATTATTTTTTTGTCTTTATTCAATTTTATAAGTAGCTAGAGTATTGTATAATATTTTATTTTTTGTTTATTTTAAACATATATGTTTTTTATATACTTTTAGTATTATTTATGTAAGTTGTTAGAAAAATAAATTTAATATAGAATGAAGATTTGAAGATTAATTTTTAAAGCATATTGAAAATATGATGTATCATTTTTAATATAGAGTTAGGATTGTTGTATCGGTAATGCTTGCATAGGTATTTTTTGATAAAATGTTCTTTTGTTTCACTTATGGGTGCTAGAAACGTTTTGCGCCTAGACACTTAATTGAGGTCTAGATAATTTTAGGCGGATTAAACTTTTACACTATAAAATATTTATAATATTATAAATAAAAATTACATAATAGAAAAATAAAAATATTAAATCATAAACAAAAATTAGACAAAAACATTTATTTAATTCATATCAAACAACATATGAACCTTTATAACCATGTATATAGAGGTAAAACTTATAAATTCAAATATATGTAACTGAAAATTGGAAAATATACTAAAACGAGACTTATACGATTCTAGGTGTTGTATGAACGGTTAGCGTCTAAACGGGGTATACCGCTTTTTAGAACACTCTGAAAAATCATACAAAACAAAAAAAAAAAACTAAAATGAAGAATCAGTAATGCAAAACATAACAATTATACTCGACAACGGCGTTCCCTGTCTTGAGCTGAAAATCATGTGTTCTTGCCTGAACATAACCCCTAGCAAATCGGAAAAGACCACTTCCTCCGATCACCGGCATCTCCCTCACCTTATTAAACACTGAATTTCTTCCAACAACTGTGATCGTGCTTCCATTGTATTTCCCATCAAAAATAGCAAAATTCATAGCCATTAACAATCCCACCTCTTCTTTAGAAGTGGCTGCATAAAACCCTTGTGCCCTTCCAACCATTTTGGAGCTTAATCTTGGGGTGAGCGTTAAAGGGTTATCAATCATACGCATGAGACCAAAGCCTGTTGCCCCGGTGTAGTTTTTCGGAGGATTCATGATTTGGACCGAAGTCGGGTCTTGGCCGCTTACGATGTCGTGCCAGTAGACTTTGAAATGAGTTAGTTTCTCTTTCTTGTGACGCAAGAAGTTAGGTTCCAGGGTTTCTCCTGTGACCAAGTTTAAGACGAGGGCTAAGGTTAGTGAAGAAAGAAGAAAGAAGGAGAGAAAATTGGCCATGGTGGAGAATCTGGAGATAATGACTTTAGTGGGTTTTGTGGCTACAATTGCATTTTATTTTGGGTTGATGTATGAAGATATATTATTATATATGGAGGTGGACATTCTAGAAACCGACGGTCGTGATGTCAAAAATAGAAGCTGACGATCTTGTTAATGTGTAATGATATCTGGGGTTGGTGTACCTACTCCAACACATTTAATATATTACAAAAAATCATTTAAAAGGTATTATAAAAGGGTAGACATTATTGCAAATTTTAAATAATGTGTTATTTGCAAAATGAAAAAAAATTCCCAAATTTTAAATAACATTTATATTTTTTTTATATAAATTCAGTTAGTTATATATATATATATGTGTATGTATGTTTTAATGCACAAAATACAATCTTATTTGTATATTTTGTCAAAAAAGAATGTATTCAATGTTTTTTTTCCCCAAAAATTTTAATGTCCTGTAAATAGAAAATTTAAAATTTTCCAGTTTAACTATTGATAACAATAAGACCACCTAGTTACAAAAAAAGCTATCATGATCATATGGAAACTACATAATCCACAATTAGTCATGCCAATGTGAAAACAGATCATCTATTGTTGGATCCGATTATTGATAAGTGTGAAACACACCAAAAATCCATGTTATACAAAATCCATCATATTAGCATCGAATTTCTTGTAATAGCTTATAATAAGACTGAATATGTGTTCATTTTAACATAATTTTCTGAAGCCAATAAATTAAGTAAAAGGGATAATATGGAAATATTGTGAAATTTTTGCTCTAGTTCATATAAAACTAGATGATATATCTATAGAAAGCTTTTTTGTCAACCGAATTAATCTTCTTTAAAAAAATATCATATGAAGTTAAAAATATCATATAAATCTTCTATACATGATATTATTACCAAATATAATTTTATTTTTTGATTTAAAAACTAATGAATCTAATTAAAAAAAAAGGGTTTTCTGCTAAAAAACCATCCAATTTATTAAAATTTGCAAACGTGACACTTACC
>VBRH01000031.1:34622-46334 GCA_014578085.1 Cardamine resedifolia | reverse complement strand
TGTATGTTTTTTATATACTTTTAGTATTATTTATGTAAGTTGTTAGAAAAATAAATTTAATATAGAATGAAGATTTGAAGATTAATTGTTTAAAGCATATTGAAAATATGATGTATCATTTTTAATATAGAGTTAGGATTGTTCTATATGTAATGCTTGCATAGGTACTTTTTGATAAAATGTTCTCTACCTTTGTGGTTTGAAATATGTCTTGCATATGATTTCCACTTGATTCCATTAGGAATTTAGGATCAACGACCACCATCTAACCATCATCTTCATTGGCATTTCCATCTCCAACACTTAGCAACCATGCTGCAAAACTTTATTCTGATTCTTCGAGTCTCATATTTTGTTTCAGAGGGAAGACTTTGCAAGAATCCCAGAAGTATATTCTCTTATTGAAGTCTCCACATCGTCGTCATTGTCAAAAAGTTTTATACTATTTTTGCAAGTGTAATTGATTATTAAGACTCATTTGCTTTCTCGATGAGATTTATCTGTTTTTTGAAACATAAAAGACTAATCTGAGAAATTTATCTCCAATACCTCAAACAACTTGAATAGATGAAAGCCTACTGTAGTTAGCATATTAGACAGTTTAGAAGAAAAACTTTAAGAATATCAATAATATCAAGAATCATCATGTTCGGATTAAGTCGCTCTTCTTTAGCTACTTTGGAGTTGAATCATCTTACCGGCAAGGGAAGACCTAGTCATACCGGCAAGGGAAGGTTAATGTTATAAGCATGTCAAACAATAAATTAAGTCCATGTAGCAGCTCGAATTGCTGGAAAATTAACTTAAGTTAATTATCCTATAAACATAAACCATCAACTTTATTAAGATATTACTTTGTTTTATGATAATAAATTTCTTAAAAATTGTATACCTAAACCCTAAAGTTTAAACAATTAACCATAAACCCTAAACTCTAAACTCTAAACCCTAAACCCCTTATATAGTATAGATGATTGAAGATATAATATTAACAAATCTCTATTTCCATATTTTTATATTTTTCTTATTTCCATATGTTATTATTTTCAAAATTGACATTTCTTTTGTTTCCATTTTTTTTTCTTTTCTATAAGTATTTTAATATAGCAAATTAGAAATTTATTATAATTTTAAAAATGTTAACTAATGAAGTGGCGAATCGTGACTGGTTATTTTAAATTATATGTGGACGGCTAAAAACACTATAGAATCAACTTTTATACCCTAAACCCTAAACTCTAAACCCTAAACAATAAACCCTAAACCCCTAAACTCTAAACCATAAACTCTTATAAAGTATAGATGATTGAAGATAGAATATTAATAAATCTTTATTTCCATATTTTTACATTTTTCTTATTTTCATATGTTATTATTTTCAAATTTTACATTTATTTTATTTCCATATAAATTATTATTTTTCTTTTTATAAGTATTTTAAAATAGAAAATTAGAAACTTATTATAATTTTAAAAATGTTAAATAATGATGTGGTGAATCGTGACTGGTTATTTTAAATCCTATGTGGACGGCTTAAAAATAATATAGTAATAACTTTTATACTCTAAACCCTAAACCATACACTTTAAACCCTAAACTCTTATATAGTATAGATGATTGAAGATAGAATATTAATAAATCTATATTTCCATATTTTTACATTTTTCTTATTTCCATATGTTATTATTTTCAAAATTTACATTTCTTTTATATCCATATATATTATTTTTTCCTAAACCCTAAACTTTAAACGCTAAACCATAAACTATAAACAATAAACCTTAAACCTTAAACCATAAACTCTAAACCTAAATTCTTATATAGTATAGATGATTGAAGATAAAATATTAACAAATCTAAATTTTCATTATTTTACATTTTTCTTTTTTCCATATGTTATTATTTTAAAAACTTACATTTATTTTATTCCCATATATATATATTGTTTTCTTTTCTTTTTTTATAAGTATGTTAATATAAAAAATTAGAAACTTATTATAATTTAAATAATGTTAATTAATGACATGTCTAATCTTGATTGGTAGTTTTAAATCCTATGTGGACGTCCTAAAAAAAATATAGCTTCAACTTTTATATAGTATAGATAAACTTTTTTAGAGTCAAATATTTAAGTATTTTAAAAAAATATTATTTTACAATTTTGTTCAGTCATGTTTATAAACTAATCACTATTATCTCAAAAAATACGTAGTATTTTAACACTCACATAAAAATGTTTTTATAATATTTAGTATATGTTTATTTGAAACATGAATAGTCTTCGTATCATCAATATAAATATTAATAATATATACAAGTTTTATAGTACAACCATGATATATTAATTAAAAAAATGTTTTGATGAATTTAATGTCAAAATTAATTACTTTGAAATAGTTACTTGTGGAACCCACAATATTATGTGGAATTGTATACAGATTTGAAAGGTAGAAAACTCTTTATTATACATAGAGGATTATTTTTCATTTGTCATTCAAAAAAAATTGTATTTAATTTATCTTTTTGGATATTTTATATAGAGAGAGAAAAATCCAGGCCCGCCATTAAAAGAAGAAGCCGTTGTATGGAATGTTATGAGCTTCAGCCCGTATAATAGTCTGACCCATTTATTGGCCCAAACTTAAATAAGACAAGTATTTTCTTTTTTAGAAGTATCGAATACGTTTTAAGTATTATATTACATTTTAAGACTTTGAAATACATTTAACTATATCTTACATTTTAAATTGAACAAGTATTATATTAGTTTAAGGCTTTTAGCAATTAGATATCCTCAAGAGTTTCATGTGTTTAGACATCGTTAACCTGTTAGGTTTTGCCAATAACTAATTTTGGGTTGTTTTTGTCTTTGGTGAATGACTTTCTTTCTAAGGAAAAAAAAACAAACATTTATATAAGAAAAATAAAAGGAGATATCGGGGGTGGCTACTGGCTAGGTGGGCAATAATCATGAATGGCAAATGTCATTAGATAATTGGTCAGCTTTGGATATGTAAGGCGCCGGCATTAGGTAACTCCACGTGTCTTATCTTCGTGTATTGGACGGCTAGGAATAATTAGATATATCCAACACCATTCACACATTACTTGTCTCTCTCTATGATGGGTCGGTCTTTTTTTAGTGGTCAGAGAATTCGTTTAAAGAGGCTCTGATGGTGATGGGGATTTTAATTTTGAGAAATTTAAATTGTATGAATGTGGCTTTTAATTTTGAGAAATTGTGACAAACAAAATGTGAGAAATAATCTTATACTATTTGACTTTTTTTAAAAAAAAAATCTATTTCGACTAGAAAATAACTTTACACGTAGTCTCTTATAATAATTTTGAGAAATGGTATGGTATTAACGATTAAGCCTTTAACTCTCCGAGTATGATTAATAAAGATGGTAATAAAAATTTGAGAAACAAAAATGGTAATCAAGATGGTCCTGAGGATGCTACAAGAGCGTAGGGGGCCCAATGTAGCAACCAACCACTAAATGTTTTTTTTTTCTTCAGTATTGTCTTTCGTATTTGGCATATAGTATTAGTAATAGTACACTACCATTCTAATTTAAAAATGTTTATTTAAATTCTTAATATATGCAGAATGATAGAGATAGAGTTAGAGTTTGAGCTAGAACTAGGATTATGTTTTATAGAAGAATTCCATTAGATTGTAGTATTTGCAGAAAACCTGCT
Source organism: Cardamine resedifolia (assembly GCA_014578085.1). Taxonomy (NCBI): domain Eukaryota; kingdom Viridiplantae; phylum Streptophyta; class Magnoliopsida; order Brassicales; family Brassicaceae; genus Cardamine; species Cardamine resedifolia. Next base: position 42,629 of record VBRH01000031.1, on the reverse strand, counting down.
TTTGCAACTGTGACAATATATATAAGTTTTTTGTCTCTCTTGTTCGGTAACAATTATCAATTCTGATAAAAAAAAAAATATTAGACGATCATGATGAATGGAAGAATGAAATAATTATTACTATCCCTTCATTTTCCAACTAGATACAGTCATTATATATGTATGATGAATGTGTGCATGGTGCATGTTCTTATCCTGGCAGACGCCAGATCATCTCAACTGGATGATCATTTTTTTATTCCCTTTTAGTCATTTAAGTTTTGTAACTTTTGTTCGTAGCAGTTAGTAACTAATCAATTATTTAGTGACGATCATGAGGATTTTTAAAAAACGATCGACAATGATCTATTCTATTCTAAACAATTTCTTAAAACATCTATATTTTATTTTAAACATTTTTTAAAACTACTGAATAGCTGGAATGGCGCATTCAAAACCCTGTCCAAACGCTTAAATTATCACTTGACTCAATAATTAGATTTATCAATAGTAATGATTAATATGAAGATAACATTAACAACTTTATATGTTATTGTCAATTAGTCATCATCTTTATTTTATTTCTCCATTAGTTTGCATTATCTCCCAACTATAAAATCACACCACTCCACTTCTGAAACTTCACCACAGAGAAGAAAACCCCAAATCAAAGCTACACAGTTCTCTCTCGAGGAATGGAAGGCAAAGAAGAAGACGTTAGGGTCGGAGCTAACAAGTTCCCGGAGAGACAACCAATCGGAACTTCAGCTCAGAGCGACAAGGACTACAATGAGCCACCACCGGCGCCGTTATTCGAGCCTGGTGAGCTTTCATCATGGTCCTTTTGGCGAGCAGGGATCGCTGAGTTTATAGCTACTTTCCTCTTCCTCTACATCACTGTTTTGACTGTCATGGGAGTTAAAAGATCGCCGAGTATGTGTGCTTCCGTTGGAATCCAAGGAATCGCTTGGGCTTTCGGTGGTATGATCTTTGCTCTTGTCTACTGCACCGCTGGTATCTCCGGTAAGTCTTTCCACTACTCCTTCGAAGTGTTGTTCTACTCTGAATTGTGTTCTTTGGCCTAATCTTGGAATGTTTTTTATTTATTTCTCAGGTGGACACATCAATCCAGCTGTCACTTTCGGTCTGTTCTTAGCCCGGAAGCTGTCACTAACCAGAGCTGTGTACTACATAGTGATGCAGTGCTTGGGAGCTATCTGCGGTGCTGGTGTGGTCAAAGGGTTCCAGCCTAAGCAATACCAAGCTCTAGGAGGAGGAGCCAACACTGTGGCTCATGGCTACACCAAGGGAAGTGGTCTTGGAGCTGAGATTATCGGCACGTTCGTCCTTGTTTACACAGTCTTCTCAGCAACTGATGCCAAGAGAAACGCCCGTGACTCTCATGTCCCCGTAAGTAACCACTCCATAGCTCTATAGACACATGGTTCCTACATTGAAGTTAAATTTGGTTGCTTACTTTACTTACTTGGCTTGAGTTTTGTAACAATTGTGTGCAGATTCTTGCACCGCTCCCAATCGGGTTTGCGGTTTTCTTGGTTCATTTAGCAACCATCCCAATCACTGGCACAGGTATCAACCCAGCTAGAAGCCTTGGAGCTGCAATCATCTACAACAAAGACCATTCCTGGGACGACCACGTTAGTTTCCACTAAGTATTATGTTAATCCCATTCACAGGACTCAGTTTCGATCTTTTTTCTCTGACTATTTCGTTTTTTTTTTGTTCTTTTTCAGTGGGTGTTTTGGGTTGGACCATTTATTGGAGCTGCACTTGCTGCTCTTTACCATGTGGTTGTTATCAGAGCCATTCCCTTCAAGTCCAGAAGCTAAGTTAAAACGAGACATCAAGTCCTCTGGTTTCTTGTCTTGTCCTTGGTTCCTTCTATTGTTGATCTACATGTTTGAAATGTGTGTGTATCTATGTGCCCTCTTAATGCAATCTTTGTAACACAAAAGAAAAGTTCCCAAAAGTTTAACGCAGAAATCCTTCATGTTTATATAAAGAGTGAATTGGCTAATTGGGTTTTTATTTGAAACCACAAAGGGGATTTTATTTGAAAATTGTGAATATTTTGTTTATTGAAAATTTGGAATCGAAGATGTTTAAGACTGGATCGAGTGACTAGCAAATAAGACTTGGTTTGAGACATTTCGATCGGGTAGATCAGAATATCTCCGGTTTGAAGGCCCAGATTAGGCTCCGGTGGAAGAAATTAAAAATCAGCTAAAACAAATTTATCACTAATTGTTTTGGGGAAACTTAGTGATGATTGATAAATTTAAATAAAAATCCAAATGGAAAAAATTCAACAACAAAAATTTCCCCCAAAACAGAAAAAAATGTTAAGACTTTTTTTTAATTCATTTTTACTTCTAACACGGTGTTTCCTGGCTATGTTGGCTTAGACGAGAGTTTATCTTGCTTGATGTATCATTTAGTCCATCTTTTTGTCTCTACTGTTAGTTATATGTGTTTGTAGTTTTGGGTCATTCTATCTCTTTATTCGGTGTGTAAACTTATATGATATCTAAAACTTAACATGGTAAGCAATTTAACATTTTACCAAAAAAGAAAAAAGTAAACCACAATTAAAATATAAGTAATGAAATTAAATACTAAAAAAAACTGTCTGTAGTTTTTGTCTCGAGGGAAACAACCACATCCTTTTTAGTTTTTAATGGTATCGATGGGATCAAGGAATTGCAGTAAGTAGGCTCGACCCTTTGGGAGCGTGAAGAGAGTCTAAAAGAAAGAGGCGAATTTACAAGAGTCTGATTTTTTTTTAAGGCAATCTTTGGGAGCGTGAACCGAGTCGGAAACTATTGAAGGCAAATTAATGTGAGGATGAAGCCGGCACATGCGTTTTGTATATTAAGAACCGGATTAATCAACCATTCAGCAAACCGGTTCGGTTTTAAAATTTATCCGGTTCAGCATTGTTTTCTTATTTTAAAAACGTGACAGACTGTCAATGTTACCAACCTCGCCTAAAATCCTAATAAGAAAATGGTCCCATTGGCCATTTGTCACACCAACTTTTCAACTAATCACCAACATTCCTTAACCGATAATTAATTTAACGGACCAAGAAAAGAAGTAAACTTTTTTTTGAGTTATAGCAGTTGACTGTAAATTGCATCAGTCTGTCCACTCACTGAAACACGACGAGTTTGAAAAATACTGTGACACGAACCGTTCACTTACCAGTTATCACAACTTTTATTTGATGTTTTTACATTTTTCCAATACGCAACTTGTATTTATTTATGATATAAAAACACAAATGGAAGATGATGATGATGATGATGATACAATGTATTTGTCTTTTATTCTCAACCATTTATATGGTTGTTTGCTTCTCCTTTTTTTCTCCACTCAGACACTGCTCTCTCTCTCTCTCTTTCTATCTCTTGGGAAAAAAAAACAACAAAGAGTCTTCGAACTTGGTTTGCTGTGTTTAGTCACTAATGGCTTCTGTAACTAGGAGGTTGCTGAGAAGAGAGACGATCCCCTACATCAGCAACACCATAAGGAAACTCTTCTCCACCAGTGGAAATTCTTCTTTTGCTCAGAGACTCAGAGATCTCCCCAAAGACTTCCCAGCAACTAAAGCCAAACGCGATGCTTCTCTGGTAAATGAAGGAAAACAAAAACAAAAAAAAACCCGTTTTTGGGTAACTTCAAAAAGTCGATTTTGGTTTTATATTGACTCAAATTGTTGGTTGTTTGTTGTTGTAGCTTATAGGAAGAACTCCTCTTGTTTTTCTCAACAAAGTGACTGAAGGATGTGGAGCTTATATTGCAGCCAAGCAAGAACATTTCCAGCCTACTTGTAGCGTCAAAGACAGGTTGAGATTGTTAAAAATCTTTAATCTTTGAAAGCATCAGTAGAGAAAGTTTTGATTTTTGTTCGATTTTGTTTGTCTTTAGACCAGCTATAGCCATGATTGCTGATGCAGAGAAGAAAAATCTTATCACTCCTGGAAAAGTAATCATCTTTGTTTACATATTTAATCTCAAATTAACTGTGGATTAGATCAGAGTCTCTTATGATGTTTGTTTATTTCAGACGGTATTGATAGAGCCAACTTCAGGAAACATGGGAATAAGTCTGGCTTTTATGGCTGCTATGAAAGGGTACAGAATTATTATGACAATGCCTTCTTACACTAGCTTGGAGAGGAGAGTTACGATGAGATCATTTGGTGCTGAGCTTGTTCTCACTGATCCAGCCAAAGGAATGGGTGGCACTGTTAAGAAAGCTTATGATCTACTTGAGAGTACTCCTGATGCTTTTATGTTGCAACAGTTTGCTAATCCTGCAAACACTCAGGTACCTTTTTTAATTGTTAGATTGATCCCTTTTCCATTTTGCATTTCACTTTTGATCTTAGAGATAATGATGGGAATGTTGATGCAGATTCATTATGATACAACTGGTCCTGAGATTTGGGAAGATACACTTGGAAATGTTGATATTTTTGTGATGGGAATTGGCAGTGGAGGCACAGTCTCTGGTGTTGGGCAATACCTTAAATCTAAAAACCCCAATGTCAAGGTGATTGATTTAAGTTCTGAAGATATCTTGTTACTATCGAAAAAGAGATTGGTTTTGATCATTAATGTGTTGCAAATGGTAGATATATGGAGTGGAGCCTGCTGAAAGCAACATTCTCAACGGTGGCAAACCAGGTGAAATTTTTGAATCTTTAATTGTTTAACCTCTTTGATTCCTCATGTTCTGAATCAATAGAAGATCCGAGTTTTTGCGGTTGCTGATGTTAGAGTATTGAACTTTTGAGTTAGGTCCACATGCTATCACAGGCAATGGAGTTGGATTTAAACCGGATATCTTGGATATGGATGTTATGGAGAAAGTTCTTGAGGTAAAGTAAAAGGCTAAAAGCTTTCATCTTTTGTTTAAGCTTATCAACTTTTGAAGCTTATGTATTGAGAATATGTGAACAGGTTAGTAGTGAGGATGCTATAAAGATGGCTAGAGAATTGGCATTGAAAGAAGGTCTCATGGTGAGTGTTTTGGAGATTAATGAGATAAACCGTTTTTTTTTTTCTTTTTTTTTTCTGATTCTAACAATGGAAACCTAACTTGTAGGTTGGGATATCATCGGGAGCTAACACTGTGGCAGCAATTAGACTGGCTCAAATGCCAGAGAATAAAGGGAAACTCATTGTGGTAAGAGAGTGAAAAAAAACTCTTCTTTGACTACTAATTGTTATTGTTTTGATCTCTGTGTTATGATTTGATCGAATGGTTGGAAATTGTTTTGTGTGTGTTTTTATAATAGACGATTCATGCGAGCTTTGGAGAGAGGTATTTGTCGTCTGTTCTGTTTGATGAGCTGAGGAAAGAAGCAGAAGCGATGAAGCCAGTTTCAGTCGATTGATGAAGAAACACTCTTTTACTAAAAGAAGGTGTAAGAGTACTATGTTTGTTCTATATTGATGTTGATGTGGGATATTGACAAATCATTATGTTCATGTGGGATATTGTAAAATGAAAATACAATTAAATAAAGTTGACAATTCAAAAGCATTTAGTTTTCATAATTGTAAAAAAGACCAAATGTGGTATCCAATCTTTTGATCGTTAGAGATATCATACGTGTTCACAATTATGCAATTTAACTACCTAGTTTGACAGTATAAATTTCCCACCTTTTGAGATTATTGTTTTGTTAGTTTTAAGTTTTAACCGTTATAATAGCCATGCATTTGGTGCCAATATATATATATATATAGCCAAGTGATTTTGTTTTCTTCTATTTAAAATGACTCTTGCCTGGTATGGGATTGAACAAAACATTACTCTTTTCTTTTTCTCTATTTAAAATGAAACAAAACGTTTTACAACTTATAACTTTATAAGCATTGACTCTCAAATAAGCGCCATAAATGCTAACAACGATTGAGTATTTGACCAAAAGCACCACAGAATCAACAATTTTGACTTAATAAAGAAAGTAATCCTGTATTATAAAAATCGAATAAATATAAGCCCTCGTGGCAACAGATCCAACGGCTAGAAAACAATCTTTTACGGCTTTTGATATATAGAAGCCACGTGTCCATTCTGTAACTGCTCTGATCATATTCAAAACAACAACTCGGAAAATTCTCCGGCGAAAAATCCCTAGCGTCGAGCAACGATGGGCGTAGTTGATTTGATCATTAGGGTTGATTCTATCTGTAAAAAGTACGATAAATATGATATCGATAAACAGAGAGAAGCTAATATCTCCGGCGACGATGCTTTCTCCCCCCTCTACTCCGCCGTCGAATCTGCGCTCGAAACTGTTCTTCAGGTTCGATTTGATTTTACCTAATTTCGTTCCGTTTTCGTATATTTGGTTTTTGCTTTTGAAACCGTAAGATTGTGAAGAACGTTATAGAAAACGGAGGAATTGTCGTCTGAGACGAATAGAGCGAAAGCGGTGGCGATGAACGCAGAGATTAGAAGAACGAAAGCTCGATTGCTTGAAGGGATCCCAAAACTTCAGAGGCTTGCTCTCAAAAAGGTCTTCTTTTTATTTGCTCAATGACCTAATTTCGATGAACTTTTTGAAATTTCGTTGAGATCAAAAGAAGATGAATTGATTCTTGTGTACTATTTGATGATAAGAAAAGATCAATTTTCAGGTGAAAGGGCTTTCAAAGGAAGAGCTTGATGCTAGAAATGATTTGGTTTTGTCATTGAGAGATAAGATTGAGGCCATACCAGAAAGCTCTGCTCCTGTTGTAGGTGGTTGGGCAGCTTCAACATCATACTCGAACATCAGATTTGATACTAATGTCTCCGGTAATATACATATATATATATATATATATTGTCTTCTCTGTAATTTTTGGTATTAGCAGTGACTTTGCGTTATGAGATTAGTATGTTGATTAATGAAAGGGCTTGGTCAAATTGTATCAGATCAAAGAATTGGTAGTGAATATTTCCAGCCAACTGAAGAGTCTGATCAGTTTAAGCAAGAATATGAGATGAAAAGGATCAAACAGGATCAAGGATTGGATTTTATAGCTGAAGGATTGGATACACTTAAGAACATGGCTCAGGACATCAATGAGGTTAATCTTTTTTGTGCGTTTTATTTTCTTGTTTCCCTTTATTGATCATGGCGTAGTGATTCTTTTACTGCTACAAGCATTACAGGAACTGGATAGACAAGAACCACTCATGGATGAAATAGATACAAAGGTTAATTAACTAACAGTTGTCCTTGTTCTGAGTTTTTCTTTAAAAGATATTATTGTGTTTTCTTTATTTGATTTCTAATATCATTTATAGATTGACAAGGCAGCTACTGACTTGAAAAGCACCAATGTGAGGCTCAAGGAAACTGTAACAAAGGTGATATTATAACACACGCATTCCTCTGAGATCGATATTGAAACTACCAATCTCGTTCGATATAACTAAGCTCATTGCTTTCTATTTGATTCCAGCTGAGATCAAGCCGCAACTTCTGCATTGATATCATCCTCTTATGCATACTCTTGGGAATCGCTGCCTTCATATACAAGTAACCTCTTTTTTGTTGCTCACTATTGAAACTAAACAGTTGGAGAGTTGAAATCTTGCTTCATCTTCATTGTCTTTATTTGGGATTTTGCAGCTCGGTGAAGTGAAAGTTGGTTATGCCGGAGACGTTTTATACATACACACAGAAACATGTTTCATCTAGAGTCGAAGGAGGGAAGTTTCACTTTTTATCTTTCTATTATTACACAGCCATGTAGATGTAGTTTGATGTCTGCTAAAAATAGGTAGTTTATTTATTTTATCATGAAAATAAAAACTGTAAACTAACTAATAATGAGTTTTTGTGAAGAAGGCATATTTTATATCATCAAACAATAATATTGACATAGTGAGCTAGAATATTGGATCTCAACTAATCATGTTTATAAAACAGTTAGAGAAGAAGAAAATCCTTTTTAGCAAAAAGACTTAAACAATCGCACTCGAATTTTTTTTTTTTT
>VBRH01000031.1:17671-29264 GCA_014578085.1 Cardamine resedifolia | reverse complement strand
AAAAAAAAAAAAAGCATTATTAGGTTGAGTAAAAAACATATACAAAAGCAAAAGTTAAAAATGAAGAAAGCAAAGAGAAAAACGAGAGAAGGGTGTGTGTGGGTCACGAAGGCTTTAAAGAGAGGGAATAGAGATGATTAATAAAGAAGAGGAATCAATCTTATCTATACCCCTCAATTTCAAAATTTATATATATGTATGTATAACTGAGTAGTGGTGGGCCGGAGATATATAGGAGACAAGTCGTCGGTGGCAATGATCCTTCCACCAACCGGCAATGGTTCATGGCTCTACTATATATAATCGGAGAAATATATGTTATGTTATTTTTAAATCAAGTGAGCGTAGTCTAATACTATATAGTTTTTGAACAGTTTTACATAGGTATCCTTTTTATGCTAAATGATTAATACACAATTATAATAACTTATGTATTAGTAGATTTTGGTTCTACGAGGCTAGATGACACAAACATAACTAGAGATAAATAATAAAATTGATGTTGCTGTTATATTCGTGAATGTATCTTAGTTAGATTCACACGCCGAAATCCGAACCAACATTCAACAATCTATCATAACATATATATTTTAGAAAACGTAAATAATTATTCAATATACTATAGGCCATAGCCTAGTAAAATTTCACAAAACCACACAAAAATATCAAAACTCACAAAGTATATGAACGTTTGAGCTCATTGTTATTGTTTTTTTTGTTAAAGAGCTCCTTGTTGTTGCTATAAATCATTTAAAGTCATTTTGACAAGACGTATGTACTATATTAACACATCAATATGCATATTTTTAAAATTATTTGTTTTACACGGTGGTATTATACAGGTATACCAATACACGTAACACATTATATATATTTAATTCAATGCATGTCACGAAATTCAAACCAAACTTCAATGAGAAAATTCATGATGCTGAAATTGTCACCGAACATACATGCTTTGATGTATATATTATACGACAAAAAAACATGCAATTTGTCAATTAGCATCGGTCCAAAAGCAAAGAAACTCTAAAACGATAAGGGAAACGAAAGAGGTATGGAGATTGGTGTGTTGATTTAGAAGTGTTATAATGAGGCCGAGACAGTCACATGGCCCATTGGCCCTATTGCTTCTATGCCTTTCATCTCATCTCCTACCTCTCCCACACTTCTCCTTGTCATGTCACTGTTTAATTTTGATTACTCGCACCATCTCTTTCTCTGGTCCCATGCATGAATTGATACGAATATACTTGATTGACTATTTCTTGTTTGGTTCATGAAATAATATACCCTACTAAATTTCAATTTGATCCAATATTGATCATAGATTTCGATGATGTTTTGGTGGATTCTGAGGCACAATCATTACTTTTATTTGTAATTGAATAAAAATTAGTTGATGAAAGTCACGCCGACACAAATTATTTTATTTCACTATTTTTGTTTTTCTTTTATATATAAAAAAGGTACGATCAAATCTTCATTATTGGAGTTCATGTTTTCAGTCTAGCTCTGGTAGCAACCTTTTTTTAATTACTTTTAAACGTAATATGTACAGATAAACATGATATCTATTAAAGATTCGACTGGGTGCATAACTTTGAGAGTAATTTTTTTGTTTTTGTTTTTTTTGGTGTCACTTTGAGAGTAATTTTGAAGCAAGAAATGAATATTACTCTTGACACATTATTTTTCACCGGCTATAATAATATTTGATCTATAAACAACGATGATCATAGACCTTTAATAACTTTGTGACAGTACAATATCTTAGATATCGTCTTGTCTTTCTCCTAAACGTCACATGGTACCACTTCATGTATTTTTTTGCTTGGTACCACTCCATGTTTTTATTATTAAATTAAATAAATTGGATAAAGATACATTTAATTTGTAGAGGTACATAAATAATGTCGTCCCGCGAATGTAAAAGCCATTGTTTTTTTTGTTGACAGCCCACTGCTTTCTTTTAAAGATAGAAACCCAAGAAAATATGGGCTTTCGTATTCTCTTTCGGCCCAATCATTTGAGATACTGCTTAATAATTCTTAAAAAAAAAAACTCAGTTAATAGTTATGTTCACATAGGGAGCGAATCTAAGATATGGTGAGAAGAAGGTGCCACGTGTCGAGGTGTTGACCAATGGGGAAACACACTGCGTTATCCATAGAGATATAATAAGATAAGCAGAATCTAGTTCTGTCATGAGAGAGCTTTATAGTTTATAGTTATACATCATCTTTCCTTCGTTTCTTCTTCTAACACACTTTGAGTCTTGAAGGTCAATCAACAACGTCGATCGAGAATAATGGCTTCTCTTTGTGCTTCTTCTGCCATCGCTGCCATTTCTTCTCCAAGGTATAAGCTCATCTTTTTTTTTCTCTCTTCTTATCAATATTGAACCATCATTTGCTAAATAGGAATGATATTTAGATTCTCGTAATTATAGTTTTAGTTTACATGGTTAACATATTGATCCACTGATCGGGATTTGTAATCTTGTAGTTTATACTAGGATAATCCGAGAATGTGTGTGTGGGTTGTAAAAAAAAAAACAGTGATCCATTTAGATCAAACGTTGTGCTATTATATTTTGTGTAATCCTAAAACCGATCTGGACTAATAGTATGACTTTATATTCATTATTGGTGTTGTTGAGATTGTGGCTAAGTTTTTAGATTTATGATATTGTATGATATATGTGCAGTTTCTTGGGTGGGAAGAAATTGAGGCTGAAGAAGAAGTTGAGTGTTCCAGCTGTTTCCAGGCCAGATGCGTCGGTACGCGCCGTCGCAGCGGATCCGGAGAGACCACTCTGGTTCCCCGGAAGCACTCCTCCTGAGTGGCTCGACGGTAGCCTCCCTGGTGACTTCGGATTTGATCCTCTTGGTCTTTGTGAGTATTTTTTTTTGTTCATCTCTTGTGTGTGTTTATTATACTTTATACTGATTTTAAATATAAAAAGATTTAGACTACAAGTTTCATAACATTTTGACAAATTGGGACACGTGTCAGCATCGGACCCTGATAGTCTAAAATGGAACGCACAAGCAGAGCTAGTCCACTGCCGGTGGGCGATGCTAGGCGCCGCCGGGATATTCATTCCGGAGTTCCTAACGAAGATCGGAATCCTCAACACACCGTCGTGGTACACGGCCGGAGAACAAGAGTATTTCACGGACAAAACCACTCTCTTCGTCGTTGAGCTCATTTTAATCGGATGGGCCGAAGGACGAAGATGGGCCGACATCATCAAGCCCGGTAGCGTCAACACTGACCCAGTCTTCCCAAACAACAAACTGACGGGCACAGACGTCGGTTACCCGGGTGGGTTATGGTTCGACCCGTTGGGTTGGGGATCCGGTAGCCCGGCTAAGATAAAGGAGCTGAGAACCAAGGAGATAAAGAACGGAAGGTTGGCTATGTTGGCAGTGATGGGTGCGTGGTTCCAACATATCTACACTGGGACTGGTCCTATTGATAACCTTTTTGCACACCTTGCTGATCCTGGTCACGCCACCATCTTCGCTGTAAGTGCCACCACCCAAATCAATTTTTTTTAAAATTTTTATTTTATATAAAATATAGTTTTTATTCGTTCATTTGATTTTTTTGTTTCTTTCTAACAGGCTTTCACACCCAAGTGAGGCAACAAAAAGGGGATTTGGGGAGGAGAATCCGTTTGTGAGATCATCATGTTTGTACAAATATCGTTTTGAAATTAAAATATTATGTATTTATATAAATTGTGGTCGAATGCAAATTAGGGCTCACCGTAACACTCTCTTTTCCTGACTCAAATCTCATAAATTACGGCCAATATAAAAGCTCTTAATATATTAACTCTATTTTGTTAACCAGTTTATTCCGGTCTGAGGCTCGACTAATCTCGGGATGAGAATGAGCTAACCTTGTCAACAAATTATGTATACTCGAAGAGTAAATTAAAATAAGTAATTTTAAATTCACGTTTTGGTGTGTGTATCAATATCCTATCGAACCATTGCTGATTAACGATTGTATTAGTCCGGTCTTGGTATGAAAATCATCTAATGTGAAAAATTAAAGATATATATTTCATATTAATTTATTGGACTTAATGGCATCAGATGCTGCACATTTTCTTATTAGCGATTGGATAAGTCCTACTATCAGAACGATACTTAAAAAGTTAGAATGCTTGACAATTAAAATTATAAAAACGATTATATATGGAGCTTCACCAAAACGTCAATCCAATCTAACTAACCAGAAAAATGGACCACATTTCGATTTGGTTTCACAAATTTAAACATTTAGCACTTAATTTTATTTGAAATGAAAAAATGGTCTATAATTAAAACCTTAGGTAACTCATAACAACATAAACTTTTGTATAATAGTTGTGGCAGCTATTTAATGGGGATGCTATCTTTGCAAATTAATAAAGCAATTAGAAAGAAAAAAAAGATGTTTAAATTTAAACTTAAGTTATTAAGTATAAAAAATCACAATCAAAATGGTAATAAATTAATACATCAGAGTTTAATTTAAACCCAATACAAATATGATCATATGAATAAGGTAGACACATTTTTTCCCTAGTTAAAATCACTTAAAACGATTAGATCAACCAAATTCCAATCCATATAATATCGGTCGAGATCTTTTTTTTTTAATATGTCTTTTTCTAGTATTTAAGTTTCAAAATGGCAGATGGTTAATGTGAGAAATTATCTGTTTCGTTCATAGCTTCTAAGACGAGGGAGACACCGATCCCCTTCTAGTATTTAAGTTTCAAAATGACAGATGGTTATAGAAAGAAAGTTTTAAAATGTTGGAGACTAATAGTGATGCTACTATAGATCATAGTTTTCTTACCTGCTTTTAAGTCAAATTTATATTAATGTGAGGAGATACACCTTGCTAAGTTTTAGACGACAAAAAGATGAAAACTTAATTAGCTAATTTTGTTTCATTTAAAATCGATTTGAGAAAAAATACTTTTAACTCTCGTCTGACCAAGATCGTACTTTCAAACTGTTAGAAAAATTGTTCACAGTACAATGTGTTCTAAATTATTTTTGTCTTGAATTTAATTTTCTCATTGAAATTATGATCAATTAAAAAGCAAAATTTTCATTAAATAACACAAATTTCAATTAATCAGTTTCAATTTATCTATGCTTTCCTTTTGAAAAAATAACTAAGAAAGAACATTCTGACTAAACTATTGATAGCACCGATATAAAAAAAAGTTACATTTGAAGAACTACGAGGTTGAGAAATAAAAGCTAAACTTAATGAAATAGAAACTCTTGTTTAAATGCAGAAGCCATAGATCTTGCTATAGATAAAACTTCTCTTTTAACAATTGATGGTGATACGTCGTAGATGTGTCCATATCATTCTGTTAACTTTTGTGTCCATGTATTTAGAAGCTATAATTTCATGCACGTTCTTCATGTTCACGTTAATTGATTTGGTTACATAGATTTAATAGTTAAGGTTTTATGAAATGAAAACATGGTCAATAATTAAAATCTTAGGTAAAATCATAACAACATAAAATAAATAAGTAAAAATGTTTAGACAAATTTTAATTAATTTCCTGGAGCGTAATTATCCATTTTAGTTAACTTCGGTGAGATCGAGATCCATCTTCTTAATTAAATCAATAAATTTCATGGAGCATGTTTAGATTAGAAAATAAATCATAATCAATGATAAATCAATAGACCAGATTTTTTCCTGGTTAACTGATTAGACCAACCAAAATCCGATTGATATATATATATATATATATATATACCGGTCGGTCTATTTTTTTTAATTTTTTTTTTCAGCATTCCAAATTTCATGCTCCGTTTATGGATCTGTGAGATCGAGATCCATCTTCTTCATTTCGTCGTGCTATTGGCTGCGTATGAACGGGACCCTGTAATATATTCTTCTCCGAGTTAGATCCATTGTGTAGAGAGACACAGATTCAGTCTAAAGATTAGAGTTTCATTGGAGGAGAAGAGAAAGAGAAGCTAAAGATGTATATGGCTTATGGATGGCCACAGGTGATCCCACTAGAAGCAGGATCGTGTCCATCTTCACAGCGAGTCGTGTACCTTAAGCTCGCCGGCCGGCTATTGCTGGTTGTTTCTCCATCTCACTTGGAGCTTTGGGGCTCTTCTCAGGTGGGTTGCTTAATCATCTCCAATTAGGTGGTTCTAGCGTTCGTTAACTAATTAGCTTCTGTTTGATTTTAATTTTGTTTCCGGAATAGCAACGAGTGAGGTTGGGAAAGTACATGAGAGATGACAAGTCTGTGCGAGAAGAAGGGGAGAATTTGCAAGCTGTGTGGAGTCCAGACTCCAAATTGATCGCTGTTCTTGTAAGTTCTTAGTGTCACTCGTTTCCTTAGCTACTCGATTAGTCTCTAATTTCGAAAGCTTGATGTTATCAAACATTCTCTCATTTCAGTAGTATCTTGTTTGACTCGTTTAATCAAGAAAACTGTTTTTGTCTCTTTTCACTAGTTTGGTTTGCTCTTGGTTTTCATTTGCAGACATCATCATTCTTCCTTCATATATATAAAATCAAGTTTACGGATAAACGAATCAAACTCGGGGAGAGACAACCGTCGGAGTTGTGTTTTGCAACCATATCTCTTTTGCTAAGTGAGCAGGTCCCTTTTGCTGGCAAGGACTTGTCTGTGTAAGTGCTTTTTCTGTACGTGTCTCTGCCGAGCCCAATATTTACTGTTTTGAGTCCTCACACAGTAACGTTTCGGGATTAGAAATGTAAGGCGAATTATTTTCACTCTGTGCAGGAGTAATTTTGTGAGGGACAGCAAAACTATGCTTCTGGGACTCTCTGATGGATGTTTATATAGTATTTCCTGGAAAGGAGAGGTAATTTAGATCTCCCTCATCTGCATTTTTCTTTGATGTTACACATTGCAGCTTTTCTGGTATTCTTTATGCATGACCTACTTTTTTTGAAATTATTGTTTGTCTATGTAGTTTGGTGGAGCTTTCACTATTGGTTCCCATCCTTCTGATAGCAACGATGATAGACTCTTGTCTTCCACTCTCGGTAATGGGATAGTTTCTGGAGTAGCTTCAGCAGCACTTGCAGTTGATGATAAATTCTCGACAAATTCGGCTATTGTTCAGCTGGAACTCTGCACTCGTTCAAAGTTATTGTTTGTGATAAATTCTGATGGGCAGCTAGCGGTATGCTCTGTGAATAAGAAAGGTTTAAAGTACACTGAAAGCATTAAAGCTGAGAAGAAGTTGGGTGGTGATGCTGTTTGTGCATCAGTGGCTTCAGAGCAACAAATTCTTGCTGTGGGTACAACAAAAGGAATGGTGGAATTATATGATCTTTCACAGTCAATCTCTCTCTTTCGTACAGTTTCCTTGCATGACTGGGGGTAAGTAACTTGTTACTATGAAACACAGCAGCTAGAGAATATTCTATGTTGTGTTGAAGGATAATTTTCAGTTTTGGAAAGTTTGGGTATCCCTCTCATCTAAATAGTTTTTTATTCGGGTTTTGTGTAAAGACCATAATATTATGCTATAAGCCTTTAAGTGGAAGTTTAGACTTTAGACGCCTTTGGTAGTTTTTGTAGTTACGCAAGGATCCGGAAGTTATTACTTTATTCCAGTACAACTAAGCTGATCTATTCAAGATTTTTAATTTTACTTCTTGTGTTTCTTTCATACCCTTGATTTTTTGGGTACATGCTTAATAACACTGTTTTGAAACTGGCAGTTATTCAGCGGATTACACTGGGCCTGTCAATAACATTGCATGGACACCTGATAATTCTGCTTTTGCAGTTGGGTGGAAGTTGCGAGGACTTGCAGTTTGGTCTGTTTCTGGATGTAGATTGATGTCAACTGTCCGCCAAATTGGACTAAGTTCTGCATCTTCTCCGAAAATTAACCCAAACCAAGACTGTAAATACGAACCGCTAATGAATGGTACTTCAGCCATCCAGTGGGATGAATATGGATATAGACTATTTGCTACAGAGGAGGCATCTTGTGATAGAATTCTTGCATTTTCTTTTGGAAAATGTTGCTTAAATAGAGGAGTTTCAGGAAAAACTTATGTTCGTCAGGTAATGTATGGTGATGATAGACTACTCATGGTTCAGGCAGAGGACACTGACGAGCTTAAGCTTTTACATCTAAAACTTCCAGTTGAGTATCAACATATCCGTTATCCCCTTTGCTCCTTCACCGTATCACTTTTGAAATAAATTTCTTACATATGTTTTCCTGGTCCAGGTTTCTTATATTACCCAAAACTGGCCTGTTCAACATGTGGCAGCTAGCGAGGATGGGAAATACTTGGCGGTTGCTGGTTTACATGGCCTGATTTTGTATGATGTTAGGTTTAAGAAATGGAGAGTATTTGGAGATGTCAGTCAAGAACAACAGATTCATTGCAAGGGTTTATTATGGTTGGGGAAGATTGTCGTAATCTGTAACTACATCGAAGCTTCTGAGACGTAAGGCACAATCTATATTATTAGTTTCTCATCATACTCCACTGGCTATATTTATAAATGTTGACTAAGGAGAGAAAGTGCCATTTGGTAGAAATGTGTTTGCGACTCTTCCAGACTTTTTTACATACCATTATTATGATTAGCGTTACTGGCCATTTTGTCTTTTGAATGTTGTTCCGTTTCATGTGTATGTTTGTTAATTATTGCAGACATGAACTACTTTTCTATCCAAGATATCACCTTGATCAGAGCTCTCTACTTTGTCGTAAAGTGCTACTTGGCAAACCAGTGGTGATGGATGTTTACCAGGATTATATTCTCGTATCGTATCTTCCGTTTATTATCCACGTCTACCATGTGAAGATTTATGGTGAATTGACCCCATCAAGCAAAACAGAGCTACAGGTAGTTAATTTTTCTGGTTCATTTCTTCGATGCATCATTTCCAGTAGACATGCACAAAATTAAACTCTTTTAACTTCCAACTGCAAGCACTTGAGTTGCTTTTCATGCACCTTAAAGTGATTAAATGACAAACAGCTTTCCACAGTAAGAGAGTTGTCCATCATGACTGCAAAGAGCCATCCAGCAGCAATGCGATTTGTTCCTGACCAGCACCCGAGAGAATGCGAGTTGGATAATGATAATACGTCTTCTGATTTGTCAGACAGGGAACCCTCAAGGTAATGATCAATATCGTAGAACATTCATTTTAGTTTATGCTGTCATTCTAAATGTGTCTCCATAGATGTCTTATACTGAGGGGAAATGGGGAGCTTTCACTTCTTGATTTGGTTGATGGACGAGAGAGGGAACTTACAGACTCAGTTGAACTATTTTGGGTGACATGTGGTCAATCGGAGGAGAAGACAAATCTTGTTGAGGAAGTATCTTGGCTAGATTATGGGCACAAAGGAATGCAGGTAATTTTCTGCTTCATAGCTGCTTGCTGTGTCCACTTTTCTTATTTTTCTCTTTCTAGAATTGCTCCGAAAGTGTCTGACAGTAACTCTCTCTTTGATCCCTGTTTTTCGTGCTTTCGTGATTTCACTCTGAAATTCTCTATTACAGGTTTGGTATCCTTCTCTAGGGGATGATCCTTTTATGCAAGAGGATTTCCTGCAGGTATGCATGCTACTAGAGTCCATTTTTCACTGCATTGTCTTTCTGTTCTGATTTTTCTTGTCTGTCACAACGTCATTGGTTGAATCCTTATAAAGTTCTTACTTTTTCACTGATCATCATCTTAAATGCCTTTTTTTCTTTTCCATCCTTTAGTTGGATCCAGAGTTGGAATTTGATCGCGAGGTGTATCCCCTGGGACTTTTACCAAATGTGGGTGTCGTTGTTGGAGTTTCTCAAAGAATGTCATTTTCGGCAAGTGCAGAGTTTCCATGTTTTGAGCCTACACCCCAGGGTCAGACTATACTCCATTGCCTGCTCCGTCACCTCCTTCAGGTATTGGTTGTCCTGGCCTCTCATTTCTTTAGCTAGAAGGATCTCTTCTCTCTGCCTTTATTCATTTTCTCTTTCTGTTTCCTTGTATTGTGGACAGAGAGATAAAAATGAAGAGGCGTTACTCTTAGCACAATTATCTGCAGAGAAACCTCACTTCTCACATTGCCTGGAGTGGCTTCTTTTTACTGTTTTTGATGCAGAGATTTCTAGGTATCCAATGCTTATCAATCTCTATAAAGTATCTATGTTCTTTGTATTTTTTCTCAAACTTCTTGGCTAGCTTCACTTAATTTGATTTTTTTTTTCTAACATGTGTCATATTTCATATTGCAGGCCAAATGCAAACAGGAACCAGATTTCAGGATCTGGACATCTTAAAAAATTATCCCTTTTGCGGAAGGCCTGTGATTTAATAAAAAATTTCCCGGAGTACTATGATGTGGTTGTGAATGTTGCCAGAAAAACCGATGCCCGTCACTGGGCTGATTTATTTTCTGCTGCTGGGATATCAACAACGTATGTTTCGTTTTCTCTGTGTTTAGGCTTGATTTGATCTTTTGTTTCTCATAAGCTTATAAAACTAGGTTTTTTACTGTACCAGACATTTGAGCAGTCAGCAGTGGCTAAGATGGCAAACTTATCTGATCTTTTTGTTGAAACTGTATTCTATGCTATGAAACTTGATATTCTCTTTTGGAATCTAGGTTGTTTGAGGACTGCTTCCAGCGAAGATGGTATCGAACCGCAGCTTGCTATATACTTGTAAGATTCAGAAGTCCTTAACCCTCGTGTATGTTTCTAGACTTAGTCTTACTAGGGAAGAAGCAGTGCCAGTCTTCATTTGGGAAAAAAACGCATGGAGTTACTAGTATAGAACACTGTAGGAATCTGTTAGGTAATGTTTTGATTCGCAGACTAAGTATAGAAATGATGCAGGTGATTTCCAAACTAGAAGGTCCTGCTGTCAGTCAGTATTGTGCATTACGGCTATTGCAGGTAATTTCAGCTGTCGCCTTTGGAATTTATATCTTTTGAGTATTTTCTTGTCCTTTTTGTTCCTTCTGTTCTTAACACAAGTACACATCTGTACGTATGTTTTCAGGCAACACTTGATGAATCCCTCTATGATCTTGCTGGAGAGCTAGTATGTATTTGATGTTCTTGTTCTTTGTTTGTTTAAAATGGTATAAAGCTTTGACTCCTGAGTCAAATATGTTGAAAGGTGAGGTTCTTGCTGAGATCTGGAAGAGAGATTGAGCAGACGCCAGCAGAATCAGATACATTATCTCCTAAGCTTCTTGGGTTTCTTATTTTCGGTTCTAGCCACAAGAAGTCATCACTGGATAAAAGGTTGAAACTACAACTCTGATTCTGGTTTAGAATTTCAAAAGCGTTGTGATCACCAGATGATAAAGAATCTGAAAATTGCGTATCTGAAACAGCTCCTCGTTCAAAGAGCAAAGTCCTCATGTTGCTTCAGTGAAGAGCATACTTGAAAGTCATGCCAGTTACTTGATGTTGGGTAAAGAACTTTCAAAGCTGGTTGCATTCGTCAAAGGCACCCAGTTTGATATTGTGGTACGTAGTCAATCTGCAACTTTCACCCTTTTATAAGGTATATATATATATATATAT
>VBRH01000030.1:116384-146372 GCA_014578085.1 Cardamine resedifolia | reverse complement strand
TGCTCCACCATACAAGCACTACAAAGAAACATTGAGAACAACTCTCAATAAGACACTTCACAAGTACCAAGATCAGTACTTGTAGATTCAAGGAGTTTGACTTACCGCACACGAAATTTTAGAAGACTTGCCAAATTTCAGAGCTTCAACTTGGATTTGTGTGGCCAACTCCCTAGTAGGTGACAATACCAAGATCGTTGGGCCCATTCGTGAATCATTTCGGATCCGTTGGAGATGCATAAAGCCAGGAACTAAGTAACCCAGAGTTTTTCCAGAGCCTGTTTTAGCAATGGCTACTATGTCTCTGTTTAGCATCGCAATTGGCCACGACTGAGCTTGAATCGGAGTTGGGGCAGAGAATCCTGCACTGTAGACCTGGGAAAACAAAAACCAGTATGTCCTTTTCAGCAGAGAAAGACCAAACTTCTTTTAAGCTTAGGAACCCAGAAGAAGCATCATCCTCCTGTTTGCAGGCTACAAAAAGTAGCTGTTGAAACCTGCAGCAGGAGGACACCACTACTTCTATCTGGACCCGATGGGAAAATGAAACATCAACATCAACAGCTCTGCACCACAAGCTTTGGGTGAATTTGCAATCCCTTACCAAAAAAATTAGTCCACCAAAAAGGGCACTCCAAATAATTTGCAAAGACCCCAAAGAAGTGGCACAGCGTACGACATTAGCTCCTCCAAGAGCAAATATCGCACCTGGGACAAAATTGCGCATATGGCATAAAATTGTGACTCTACTCAACGTAGAACCTCCAGTAAGCACAGAATGTAAATTAATAAAACACTCAAAAAGACAATTATGGCTGGCAGCTATAATAAAATTGTAATATTAGACAAAATACCTCCTCCCATAAATCTCTAAATTCAATATAGTCCAGCTAACTAGCAGGGCAGCATGCATATATAAATTTATGTATATATATATATCCCACTCCCCCCAACAGGAAAAATTTAAAAGCTTGCAGATATAAGTAAACTATATTAGACAAAATAGCTCCCTCATTCATCACTGAATCCAACCAAAAAAGAAAAAAACTCAAAATAGTCTTCACTAGCAGGGAAATAAGAAAATAGGCATATTTACTCCTCCCAACCAAAAACAGTACGAGGATAAAAACCTGACGTGATACCAGAAAGAAAGATAATTTCATACCTCCCGCAGAAGCTCTGGGGGAAAACCAGTGGCTTCAAAAGACATTAGAGGTGGTGGTAGTTGGCCTCCCTAGCAAAAAATGAAAAATGAATCTCAGAGTCAGGATATAGAAACATATATAGTCAATGGTTGGTAAAAATGAAAAACAAAAAAAAACATTAATAGCCTGTCACAAATGAAATTATCAGAGCACATGACAGAATGAATATTTAAAACAAAAATAAAAGCCAACGAAATAGACATGCAACTAATCCTGTGTACTACCTCGAAGGAGAAGTGCACAGATGAAACCGAGAAAGAGAGACAAAAGAGAGACTCATAGATACTTACACTGACAGTAATTTCATGACGGCGGCAATAGGCCTCTGGGGACAATTCATTTCCTGCAGCCGAAGAAGGAGGCCCTCTGGCAGATGATCCACCAGATGCAGCATTCCCTAGTCCACTACCAGCATCATTAGAGTATACTGGTCCAGTTCCGCTAGCCTGTCCCAAATGAAAGCAAATTTAAAAATACAGTATGACCAAGAAGGACAAATCCAGTGTAGCAACCAAATCGAAATGGTGGTTAAGAAAATTTAGAGAGCATAAACAGTAGGTTAGCAACAAGCACCCTGAACCACTGGTTTAAATGGCACATAAGAAGACATAGGTTAGTACCTCACTAAACCTTGATCCAGAGTCAGTCTTAGGCCCATCACTTCCCCTACTATACTTATCCTCTTCCTTTTCAGGACTGTACCCACGGTTAAAGCCAGAAGAAGATTGCTGAGTCTGAACCGAAGTACTAGCGGGAATAGGAGAGGGCTTGGGAGGAGAGGAAGAAGCTGGTCGCTCGTACTGAGTAACATTGGTCTCTGGATTCCAAAAGTACAAATAGCCAGTTCTACTATCCACAAGACCTTTCCATGGCTTAGGGAGATTGGGATCTTCAGGTGCGTAACGGATTGTAGAAGCAGTAGCTGCAGCAGCCATACCAAATTCCTGGAAGAAGAACATGTCAAAAAGATAAGAGCTTCAGTTAAATGATCCAGAGCAGAAAAAAAAAGGAACTTGGCGATTCACATCACTATCAGAAAGAAATAAAACAACACACTACAGGAAACATCAATATAAGCAGAGCAGCTCTATGACAAGACCATCACTTCCTCAAAAAGCATAAATTTGAGGTCTGCAATTTTTTAAACAACTCTTCGCTATCATCCCCCACGCTCGCGCGCGCACACACACACACACACACACATATTAAAGAACACCAAACAGCCGTGGAAAGAAGAAAAAAGCGAAACTTTTTGATAAAACGGTCACCAATAATTTCATAACAGGAAAGATTCGGATACAACACCAACGAAAACCCTAACATGCAGAAGAACCGATTCGAGCTCGTTACTCTTCAGAAAACCAAAAAAAACACGAACGGACAAAATCTACCACTAGAAACAATGGAAAATGAACAATGCAGCTAAAATCTCAACGAAATGGTACGGAAAATCAGATCAGATAGAGTAATTCAGGATTAAGCATGAAGAAGAAGAAAAATCTAAAAGGAAGTTTCGAAAACACGAACCGGGTTTCACTGTAGAGAGAAAATGAGAACGAGCTGAAGATTAGCTGAAGGAAAAACCTCAGAAGACAGACCTAAGTTGTTCTCTAAAAAATCTACGCCACAGAGAAGAAGCGCAGAAAATAAAGAGACTGAGAAATGTTAGGAGGAAAAAGTGTGCCTGTTCGTTTCCAGCTATTTTACTTTGTTTAAAAAATATCGTTTTTTTTTTAGTGGGCCCCCTCTCAATATCTTATCGGGCTTAATCTTCTCTTACCCGAACTTAACTCTAAATTTGGCCCATATATAGATCCAAATGATTGTTTGCTATATTTTCTAATTTCACCATAATTAATTATTCTATTTTATTTTATTTTCTCTTCCTAAATCTACATACTCTTTATCTATTGTTGTAAAAATATCTCTCTCTCTAGAGCTCTTCCCTTCTCCAAATAGCCTTTTTCATTGTCCAAAAATCTCTCTCTAAATATATAATTTGTAAACCAAAAAGTTCCAAATCTAGACCATATATTAAATAATTATGTATATATATTTTTGCTGACTAGAGTCCTAAGTTATTATAGACCAAATTCAGACTAACCTTCGAGACCATCTTTTAAGTGTTACATCCTTTTCATGAACTTGATCGAAAGTGATTCCAATCTTTTGGATCTCAATATATATCAAACTTTTTCGGCAAGCAAAAGAGTATGTTTGACGACATTGTGTTTGCTTCTTTGGATGAATTGGACATATTAACTTAAGCTGAATGATCCTTTTTAGATGACCACCAGCGAAGTTTTGAAGGCTAAACTTGTTTTTGTGAAACCTAGCAAGGATGGTTCCCATCTCAATGCATCACTACTCATATTTCGTGGGCCTTTATATATATAAGCTTTATCATCTCGTTTTTACAAGACTTGTTTTACTCCCTAGCTAGTATGTATAACCTTAAGGCTACGGTTATTTTTGTATGTTTTGGATCTCTAGTTTGTTTCTTTACCTCAGATTTACAGTTGGCGGGAAGAATAAAGTTAATTTATTTACATAGTTTACCAAAAAAATTAATGAAATTATATATTTCAGAGAAAGAAAGAAAGAGATTTACGAGAAAGGAAGGAATAATTTTCCTTGTTCTCAACTTTCTGCATACATAATTATATACTTTAGTATATTTTTCATAAAACTAATATGTGATCAATAATATTTATCAAAATATTATGTTTTATATATGAAATATTTTTCTTAGATGAAGAAATAATAGAGGTCATGGTTATCTAAATATAAGCTATTTAATCGGTAATTATGTTACTTTTTGTTGTCAATATCATTTACTGACAACCATTAAAATTAGAAAAATTCTTAAAAAATAGATTAATTCATAATTTTATTCTCAAAAAGAGACTTTCGATATTTTAACTTTATATTTTAGAGATCCATTCTCACAGTAAAATTGTGAAAATGTTTATTTCAAAAATTGGTACTTCAAATTATGTCATGTATCATCCATGAAACTCTAGAGAATGTAATATATTGTATATAGTGTATTGTGGTCTATAAATATAATGTCATCATTGTCTATATTGTATGAGTTCAAATATTATTTTGAGTAGAGATATTATGCCATATTTTTAACGATTTTTTTTCATTTTTATTTAACAAATGTATTTTCTAAATTTTATTATAGGAAATTGTTATATAATATTTTACTATATTTTTATCATGCAATATTTTTTGTTCTTCTTATTTTTTATTTTATAGGATCTTGTTTTGTCATCTTCTGAGTTTACTTTCCTTTTTATCTTTTTTTTTTTAAATTAAAAATTTGTTTACATATGATTTTGGTTTTTCATATTTGTATTTAATTTCTTTTTTATTTTTCCAGTATAAATCTATTTACCTAGGAAAGATTTTCTCTTCATTTATGTCATTAGCTTTGTTCTTAAAGTTTACAAATAGCAAGTACAATAATTTAATGTTTATATTTGTTTTAATTTTTGTTTGTTTTGAAACTTTTCTAACTTTTTTTTTTACAATTACGAATACGAATTGACATATACATAATATATTTTATTATTTATTTTGATGGTGATGGTCTTTTTCTTGTTCATTAGTTTTTTAATTTTCCGGTGATGGTCTCTCTTTTTATTTGTAAATGACTATTTCGATAAATTTCCGTTTATTATTTTATATAATAATTTTCATTTATTTTGTCTTTTCTATTTTTTCAGATACGAATATATACATGTACATAAGATATGTTAATATTTCTTTTGGTGGTGATGATCTTTTCTTAAGCTATAACTTATTCCTTTAACATTTTTGTATTTTTTATTTTTTTCTAAATTGATTTAATACATTATTCTTTTTTCCAATTTTGATTAACATATAGAAAATTTTAACAAATACAACTATTTTCAAATTTTAATTTACTGACGATAAAGGTTTTATAATTTGAAAAAAACACATATTCGTAACTGTAGTCTGAAAAAAATTTCAAGTATGTAATTTTTATGAAATTGAATATCCTAAAACACATTTCTATCCTAATAATGTTAATGGTTGTATGTTTATAGAAGAAATAAATCAAATTAATTTTTCTGCTAGTCCAACAGTTACATGCAAACTCTTCCATACCTTTTCATGACATGATGTTTTCCAATCCTTTTTAATCTTATCATATTTTGAATCTTAATATACTAAGTTATTGATTTTCTAATCTTTTCCGAAACATGGTCATAGTGAAATCTATCATTTCTTTGACATAAAAATTAACTACTAATACATTTTTGGAAATGTCTTTCTCTTCTCGTTTTTTCCTAGGTTTTTTCTCCTTCTTCTTCTTCTTCATTTTAAAGGTTTTTTCTAGGCATATTTTTCTTTGTTTTTTTTTCTTCATCTATATACAATATATAAGAGGTTAAATATAATATATAGATTAATAGAGATTCAAAATTTATACAACCAATTGCCTTTGTTTTAAAGGCTGCCGATTTCTTTTTTTTTTGTTTAATATTAAATAATTTCTAAATTAATTATCATGAAAATATAAATTTATGCAAAAAAAATATTTTTCAAATGATTAATTAATAAAAAATTAATGCATAAATTTTTTTATATACTAAACTCATTATTTTGAGTAATATATATCATTTTGTTGCATATTTTGGAGATGATTTTCCTTTTAAATTTTTTATTATCAGGAAAATATGAAGTTATAAAAAATAAAATATTCTTAAATTATTCATTAATAGGAAATTAAGGCATAGTTCCCTTATATACTAAAATTCTTATTTTGAGTAATTTCTATTATTTTGTTACTTATTTTGGAGATGATTTTTCTCTTACGTTTTTTGGTTGATATTGATTTATTTTATTTTTTTCTTTTTTGGATATATTATCGTAGAACATTTAATGTTAAATGCTGACATAAACCAATATAATTGAGTTTTTAAATTCCACATGAACAGTTTTTGATAGTGTCTTAGTAAGCTTCTTTATCTTTTTTTGTTGTCTTGTTCATCCTCATTTTCTTCATTGTCTTTTAACATAAAATCATTTTTAATATTTTATTGATTCTTCTAACATTAATTTTCTGTTTAATTTTTTGGAAGGTATTGTTTTTTTTTTGTAGTTTATCGTAGAAAAGTTTATGTTAAAGATGATGTGGTTCAATGACATTTGGTTTATTTTTTTTGAAAAATATAGATTTTTCCTCTTTTTTTTTATTTTTGGTAGATTACCGTAGAAAATTTATGTTATATATGACTTATACCAATAGCAATGAGTTTAAATTTTTTTGGCAAATATCGATTTTTCTTTTCTTAGCTTTTGGTAGGTTTTCATGGGAATTTATGTTAAATATTGACGTGTACCAATAAGATCGTGTTTTTAAAATCATACGTGGACGCCTTTAAAACAATATAGCAATGACATTGAGTTTAATGTTTTTAAAAAATATCGGTTTTTTATTTTTTATTTTTGGGAGATTATCATAGAAAATTTATGTTAAAATTGACTTAGACCAATAGCAATGAGTTTTAATTTTTTTGACAGATATCGATTTTCTTTTTCTTAATTTATGGTAAGTTTTCATGAGAATTTATGTTAAATATTGATTTGTACCAATAATATTACGTTTTTAAAATCTGACGTGTACCCCTTTATAACACTATAGTTTCAACGATTATGGTAAACAAAACAGACAAATTATTACTATCTTCTTTATCGAGTTTTTTTTTTCTCATGCATGCATCTCCTTGAGATTTCTCCAAAGGTACCTCCCGCTAGCCATATCAACGAACATCCATAACCCTTTATCCATCTTCTTCTTCAAATTGAGTCCTTCTTTATCCTTCGCTTCGACTGCTGACGACTCGTCTGAGAATTGTTCCGGCGAAGAATTCACCGTCCTCCACGCTATATATCCGGCGAGTACCGCCGAAAAGAACACTAATACGAACCTCAATGGACACATAATTCCTGACTAAATAAGTGAAAAGACGAGAGAAGAAAAATAAGAATGAATCTCTTAGGGTTTGTGAATCGTATTTGTCCGAGGATGCGAGAATTAAACAGATGTTGTGATATTTAAAGGTTTCGTCACCATGACTCTCCCTCTCCCATCGAGAAAAGGAAACACGTTGCTAAATATATTTTTTCGTGTAGAAAATCTATTTATATTGATTAAAATTACGATTATTTCGTATCTGTCGAAATTACTATTTTCATTGTTTCTAGATAGGAGTATATTTGAATGTTGGTTTGTCATCACCAAATTTCAAACTTTGTATTAAAACAATCAATTTCACAGCAACTATCTTTTATTAAAAGAAAGCGTAATATCATAAAACATCATAATATCTAATACAAGATAAAAATATCCATTGATGTTTAGTTGGAGGATTTGGACTAAGCTAGACATTGGAGTCTTGCGAACGTTAAGTAACCGGTGTGACCTCTTGCCTCGCTACAAGGCCGAGCCATGACTATTGAAGTAGCATTAGAAGACGACTTGTCCTGTGAAATGGTGTCGTTTTCCTTTGAACGGTGTTTTCTCTTGCAAGGTGGCATTCCTCCATTGTCCTCGTGGCTCTCATCAACCATACTACTAGTATCCATTTTCATTTCCTTCACTTCATATGTCCTGAGAAGCACCTCGAACGTTCTTATCTCTGCAAAACTCAAACACGTCACAAGCAGAACCCGGTATAAGATCAAACAAAACTCACAAGGAAACGAGGACTTGTATACTTATGATAGTTGACTAGCTTCCCCTAACTTTCCAAAGGCAAAAGAATGTCAAAACTATTTCTTTAAGAAGTGTAATATCTACTTATAAACCGATCCTCTCGACTAATCAACCCAAAAGATATGGGACTATAGAAATTTGATGATACATACCACAAAAGAAAAGTAGACTAGAGAACAAAACTTTAGTCTATACAACTTGTTTTTAGTCCTAGGATTTGAAAATTGAGAAGAGGTATCAGTCCCAAAGTCAGAACTATAGTACTTTGACTTTAGGATCCTTCAAAGGCAGGAGGAACAATCGGATAATGGGTAGACTACGGAACCTACTTCTACAGCTCTTTCAGTTTGAATTGGAGAAAAAAGTAGAAAGAGAATCTATAAATGAGGATAAACTTACCTATGAACTCTGATCTGAGGACTTCACAAGTCCGTTGTACTTGCTCGATGCAAGGTGAGAAAGAGCAGAGAACTCCATCCTGCTTTAACATCTTTGCTGCAGAAGGAACCGCGAGCCAAGGCTGTGGAAGGTCTAGAAACACCGAATCAGCCAAACCAGACAGTTTCTCAGGAAAACCTTCTCCTTGGATGTCTCTAACCTCTACGGTTACTAAACTACTAATTCCTGTCTTCTCAAAATCTTCCCTGTTGCAAAACAAAGTAAGAAGAAAAGATGCATAAAGAATAGAACTATAAGAGAAAAGCACAACGATACAGCTAAACATTAGAAAAGTTTCTACCTTGCAGAGACAGCTCGTTGCTCATGGAAATCAAATGAATACACATGTCCAGTTGGAGCCACAGCTCGAGCAAGTGAAGTCGAAAGCGAACCACTTCCAGTGCCTGACTCAATAACAAGACAGCCAGGCACAACTTCTAGATACATCACAACAAAGCTAATATCCGCAATGTAAAGAATCTGAGTCCTGTGGCTTAACACCAGTGTCCATAACTCGGGAGTGGGAGCCAACAGGTACACAAATTTACCCTTGTTGCTGAATACTTTCGTCCCTAATGGCTTCCCAATCCAATCCGAATGTTTATAAACTCCAAAACGATTCTGAAGCACACCGCCTTTGCTTACTTTCACTGGCTTCATCACATCATGTCTTTCGTAAACGATAACTAAGTCTCCATCTTCAATATACCTTTTGAAAGACAAGGCTTTCTTTGATTCAGTTGGTAACATCTTGAGATTAAGGAATCACTTGTAGATTGACGTACTGCTTCTGTTCTGAAAATTCAAAGTCAAGAGTTAATTACTAAATAACGAAATTTTTACTCACAAACAATGTATTCTCATAAATCACAATATAGCATCCGAATTTAATAATCAATCCAAAGCTACGAAATATCAAACAGTCAACCACACTGATATTTCAAAATCTTTGTAATGAATTATCTGCAACAGAAGAAAAACAATTTAATGAAACAATTTAATGTTTGATTACATTAAGAAGCTAAGAAGAAAGGTAGTCTTTGGCACTCGGAATTAGCTGTAATCAAGGAAAAAAAAACTTAATCTAAACAAAGAAGCACACATATCTGATACAAGCGGTTAATAAACTGGAACCAAACACAATAACCAGACAAAGCGGCGACTTTTATAAGATAATAAGCAGAAATAATAGTAAAACGATATCGAAATCGACATAGAAATACTCACAGAGAGAAATCAAGAAGAAAAGCTAAGAACTTGAGCTGACAATGGAGTTTGGGTGAATGATGCTTGTAAGAAGAACAAATCTGACCAGACAAAAGTAAAACCTTAGTAGGGTTTTCGCTTTCCTTTTTTCAAATCAAAATCGGATATGGAGACTAACCGAATCATATTACATTCGAACCGGCTGGTTTGATTTGGGTTTATACAGGTAAACTTATTGACTGGGCCTTCCGTAAGCTTTAGTTTGGGCCCACTGATTTTTATTTGTTTTGGCACCGATTTTTTTCTCTTTTTCCTTTTCGCCGGAATCGTCATTGAAGCTCAGAGCGAGCACGCTTTAGCAATAAAACTTGCGGAAGCTTCAGATTCAGTGGTCGAAGTTTGAAGGAAAGAGTTGAGTTCGGAGTCTCGGATGCTGAATAAGCTCACACACGGCGGTTTCACATACCGTATCGCCGCCATGTTATCTTCGTCGTCTTCTGGTTTATCGTCTACGTTCATTTCTACTCGGAATTCTCCGGGATTTCTCAGTTCCGGTATATTCTCCGGTGGCGCGTCTACGAATCGCGTCGCTTTTCCCGTTCAGTTTAATCGCGCCTCATCTGTTCGATGTTTTGCCTCTTCAGGGGGTTCTGATAAAATTCAGGTTCAGAACCCAATCGTTGAGATGGATGGTGAGATTCTTTGCGTAATTAGTGTTCCTTACTTTGAAATTTTAAAACTAATCTTTTATTCAACGATTGATTATTGTTGAATTCATGAAATACATTACTAACATATTGCAACTGGTTGTGTGTAAATTGATCAGTATTTAGTATCATATATTAGCTTAATATCCAGATAATTGGTTGGATTATACTTTAAATTTCATTTTTTTATGTTCCTTACTAACTTTGGCATCTCAGAGAATGTTTTTAAATTTTTTCATAACTTGTGGAAATTCAGGCGATGAAATGACAAGGGTGATATGGAGTATGATAAAGGATAAAGTAAGGATATAACTATCACCAAGTCCGCACCATTTGATTACATTTTTTTTCTTTTTTGACAGAGCTAACATGTCAGTTTCTTATGTTTGCAGCTTATTAATCCTTATCTGGATTTGGACATCAAGTACTTCGACTTGGGGATTCTGAATCGTGATGCTACTGATGACAAGGTTACAGTTGAAAGTGCAGAAGCAGCTCTTAAGTAAATGCTACTGATTCTTTGTATTAGATTCTTTTGGTATTGTTCAGAGTATTGGAAGACATTTTAAACCCTGAATTGAAAATCTTAGTGTTGGCCTCTCATTTCGCCTTAGCAGACTCTTTTATTAACAAATTATTACGTTTTTGTGTCCTAAATTCGATGTCTCTTCCGTTATGTGAAATTAAGCTGTTTTTTGCGGTTAAATCTTTTCTGTTTTCAGGTATAACGTTGCTATCAAATGTGCCACTATAACTCCTGGTTTGTGATGTCCTCTCATTCGCAATACATATACTGCCTTGTTGGCTTCGGAGAAAGCAATTTATATCTTCCCTATGATATTTTCTTTGCAGATGAGGGCAGAGTGAAGGAGTTTGGATTGAAATCGATGTGGAGGAGTCCTAATGGGACAATCAGAAACATTTTAAATGGTTTGTCTCTGTATTGTTGGAGAACAGAGCATGTTTGCAGAATAGGAATATCTCAGTTAAATTGCTTTGCAACTTTTTATTTCATCCAGTTAGCAGGTTCTTTTGGCATATCTTTTCAAAAAAACTTAACATAATGTTCAATGTTTTCTAGGAACTGTTTTCCGTGAACCTATCATGTGCGGCAATATCCCCCGACTTGTTCCTGGTAAATGTTTTTGCCATGTTATGAATCTGTGTTGAGATACCACATGAGACTCAAATCTTTTGTCGTTACAGGTTGGAAAAAACCTATATGCATTGGTAGGCATGCCTTTGGTGACCAGTATCGTGCCACTGATGCAGTAATTAAAGGGCCAGGAAAGTTGAAAATGGTTTTTGGTAAGGCCATACCAATATATATTCACAAGAAAATAAAGTTTCTTCAATCATATAATTCAGATTGTAAGTGAATATATCTCATTGTCGAATTAGTCCCAGAAGATGGGAATGCACCTGTGGAGCTAGATATATATGATTTCAAAGGCCCAGGTGTCGCACTTGCAATGTACAACGTTGATGAGGTCTGTCTCTTTTATTATCAGGTGTTAGTTTTCTTCACTCTGGTTTTGAAGATTTTTCAATTTCGTAACAAACGTGCTGTGTTTTTTGACATGGCAGTCAATTCGAGCTTTTGCTGAGTCATCTATGGCAATGGCGTTTACTAAGAAATGGCCACTCTACTTGAGCACGAAGAACACAATTCTCAAGAAATATGATGGCAGGTTTGTTTATTTATCTTCTCGGTGATTTCCAAGTCCCGGTTTTGTGAAAGTGAGCTGCTCTAAAATGTGGTTGAACAATACAGGTTCAAGGACATATTTCAAGAAGTTTATGAGGCGAATTGGAAGCAAAAGTTTGAAGAGCACTCAATCTGGTTAAAATCTATATGCTCTTCCTTACTTAAAATTTGCGATCTGCTTCCTCTTTTGTTACATTTTAATAAGAGGGAATATGTAAATGGTATTGTTGTTTTAGGTATGAGCACCGCTTGATCGATGACATGGTGGCTTACGCAGTAAAAAGCGAAGGGGGCTATGTTTGGGCTTGTAAAAATTACGACGGTGATGTTCAAAGCGATCTTCTTGCCCAAGGTATAAATTCAAAACTACAGTTCTTAAATCTTTTGTGTATTGACAAAGCAAATAACACAGTTAACACTTGTTGTTGTTGTTTTTGTACATCTTCAAATGTAGGGTTTGGCTCATTAGGCCTCATGACCTCCGTTTTGGTTTGTATCGTAAACCGAAAGCCTAGATTCAATATTCTTTGCAAATAAAAGTCTTTACATGATATGTTTTTGTTCAGTTGTCCTCCGATGGGAAAACACTCGAGTCAGAGGCGGCTCATGGAACCGTAACTCGGCATTTCCGACTGCACCAGAAGGGACAAGAAACCAGTACTAACAGCATCGCCTCCATATTTGCATGGACACGCGGCTTAGAACACAGGTCTCTTGCTTCTTTCACACACGGCTTTATCATATGATCCTTTGTTTTAGGATTCTAGCTAATTGAGTTTTGTGTTTCTTCATGCATTTACCTATTCTACTTACAACGAACTTGTGTAATGTAATCTACTTTCTATTGATCATTCTCTTTTGACCTTTTTGATTCTCAAGGGCGAAACTCGATAAGAATGAAAAATTAATGGATTTCGTCAAGAAGCTCGAGTCATCGTGCGTAAACACTGTTGAGACAGGCAAAATGACGAAAGATCTTGCCCTTTTAATCCATGGTCCCAAGTAAGTAACCTTTCATTTTCTCACTAGCAGCAACATTTCCATTACAATCTGGTAATTTGCATCAAACACATAAGAGCTTAATCCATCTTGATGGTTAAAAACCAACGTAACCGAATTGAAACCCAAAATGAACTTTAATCTGAAATCGAATCCAAACTGGAACCAGAAAAAGACCTCAAGAATGTGCTGGAGAAAGTCTTTAAATTAAGTTGTATATTTTGATAGAAAACCTTATAGATGCCAAACCGATTCATACTGGATTTAGTTGAAGTACCATTTCTGTTATAATTTTGATCTTTGATGTTTTAATAAAACTTTTGATGCAGGCTGAGTAGGGATTTGTTTTTGAACACAGAAGAGTTCATTGATGCAGTAGCCTCCAATCTCCAATCACGGCTCAACGTGCTTCCTCTTCTCTGACCATTTCTGGGAACGATACAAAAATAATGCCCGCCACAATTTCATAATGAAACAACAAATAATTTTAGCGGGTGAATGATATTTTTTTTTGGAGATAAACGTTTTTGTTTTACTTTCATAAGTTGTTATAAGAATTTGAGTGACAATGTCTATTTTAAATTTCGTATCAAAACATACTCTTGAAACTGGGTATCACTGGCGATTCCCATTATGAGTTTCCCAGAGTTAAGTATGAATTTAAATCGATGATAAAATGAACGGTGCTATATTTGAAGAACCAAAAAAACCACTTCCGAGTCCCAATGTTCGAATACAGAGATCATAGGCGTCGGTTTAATCTTAAGAAAATCGATTTTGTATGAGAACCGTACCGGACCGGGACTTCTAAAACCCTTCTTCTAGTTTTTAGTTGTCGTCTCAGCCTCAACTCACCGGTGCGTTAAAACCCTTTCCGTTCTCCCTCTCTTCTCCGCAGTGTATGTGTAATGTCATCGATCGTGAGTCGAGCTAGATCAACTTCTCTTCCGAATTTCCTGGCATGGCGTGCTTTAGGTTTTCGCACCATCTGCTCTGGCCGCCTTGGTTTCGCTCCGTCTGATCCAGACTCGCCGGCCTCGGCAGGAACCAAAATTTTGGAATCATTTAAAGAGGAATTCGAAGTCGGATCTCGCGTAGTCACGTTCGAGACGGGAAAAATAGCTCGCTTTGCTAATGGTTCCGTTGTGCTCGGCATGGACCAGACTAAAGTTCTCTCTACTGTTACTTGTGCTAAGACCGACTCGCCTCGAGATTTCTTACCTCTCACTGTATGTTACAAATCTTTCCACCATTTTCACTTTAATTTCCGATTTTTAAGCGACTATGGTTGAATTTTCTTAAGGAATCTATGATCTATGAGGGAATTTAGAAATGATTTAGAGATGTTTGGTACTTTTATGTTGTATGCATTTTTGGAATTTCTTTGAGGAATCTGTGACCTTCCCACAAGAGAATTTTGTTTTCATTTAAATTGCTTTTTCTGTAATGGGTTCATGGTGTTTTGTTTAAACTGAGGTTTATGATAATTGTTGGAAACTCTTTTGGTATATACTGTCAGGTTGACTATCAAGAGAAGCAATACGCTCAAGGTTTGATTCCAAATTCGTTTATGCGAAGAGAGGGTGCACCAAAGGAGCGGGAGCTGTTATGTGGCCGGCTCATTGATAGACCAATCAGACCATTGTTTCCTTCAGGGTTTTACCATGAAGTCCAGGTATGAAGTTTTTGCAATTTCTTAGGGCTTAGGAGATTGATCTATGTGGAAGCATCTTCATTCGTTAAAAAATTTCATATGCAGATAATGGCAAGTGTTCTATCGTCAGACGGGAAGCAGGATCCTGATATACTGGCAGCTAATGCATCATCGGCTGCGCTCATGCTATCAGATGTTCCATGGGGAGGACCCATTGGAGTCATCCGAATAGGAAGGATATGTGGGCAGTTTGTTGTCCATCCAACTATGGATGAGGTACAATGTGCTATATTGGTATATTTTCTAAGTTTACAAATTGTAGCCACTGTTTCATTTTTTTTTATTTTTTTTTTGTGGTCAAACTCTGTATAGCTTAGCTCAAGTGACCTCAATTTGATATACGCTTGCACGAGGGATAAGACTATGATGATTGATGTTCATTCTCGTGAAATCTCAGAGAAAGATCTGGCAGCTGCTCTAAGGCTAGCTCATCCAGAGGTAAGTTCGAGAAGCTTTGTTGAATTTCCTATTACTGTGTAAAATTATATATAGGCTTGATTTTTTTTTTACACAGGCTGTTAAGTACATTGATCCCCAAATAAGATTGGCTGAAAAAGCTGGGAAACAAAAGAAGGAGTACAAATTGTCCATGCTTTCTGAGAAAACTTTAGAAAAAGTGACTGACTTGGCTGCAACGCGTATTGAAACCGTCTTTACTGACCCTTCATATGGCAAGGTGCGTGCTAGCTTTTATTCCACCTCGAAATTTGATTTTCAGTTTGTCTGATAATTTATATATCCAGTTTGAACGTGGAGAGGCTCTAGATAACATTGGAAAAGATGTGAAAAAAGCATTTGAGGAAGAGGGTGATCTAGAAAGCTTGAGCATCCTTCCAAAGGCTGTTGATACAGTGAGAAAGAAAGTAAGCTTTGTAAATTCATATTTGGAAGTATATTTTTTCTTCTTTTGGGCGATCCTGTTCTGATAAACTTGACATAGAAATTACTGCTGGAATCAGATAATTGACTATGTTTTATTATGGAATAGCAATATTAAATAATTTTTTGTCTATTCTATAGGGGCCAGACTCTACGGTTTTTTTGTAAAAATAGTTGGTTCGTTCTTTGTTCTGAGATAGTTGAGATGCATTCAAATGTATGGATCTAAGAGCTTTCCGGGATTGCATAAACTGTCACAAGTAATGTGTTATAGACTTTTGCATTTGTCCTTTTGTTCCCTGTCTTACTACTTTGTCCCTTTACCTATATATCAGGTAGTCCGTTCAAGGATGATATCAGATGGATTTCGAGTTGATGGGAGACATCTTGATGAAGTTAGGCCCATCTATTGTGAATCACGTTACTTACCTGCGTTGCATGGATCAGCACTTTTCTCACGTGGAGATACACAGGTTCGTCCTGAAACTCTAGTTGCAGAGTGTAAAAGATAATGGTATAAACCTTTACTCTCAATGACGCCTATATATATAGACCTTTTGACCCAAACAAAAAATGGAATCTCATAGTATTAGATAGCAAAAGGGTAAAAGAAAACTATAATTTTTCGAATGTAAGCAATGACATTACTCTGTATTGTATATCACTTCCATGGATTGGTTTCCTTTTATGAAGCTTAGTTACATTTTTCTGTCGCTTCAAAAGTTGTAGGCCTAAGTGTTGGAGACCAGCTAAATCATTACTGCATTTAATGAGAATCTTTCTTAAATATGTTTATTGGTGTTAAAAGGTGCTCTGTGCTGTCACACTTGGAGCCCCGGGAGATGCACAAAGCTTGGATTCCCTTGTTGGCCCCCCAAAAAAGAGATTTATGCTTCACTATAGCTTTCCTCCATATTGTACAAATGAAGTCGGAAAACGAGGAGGCCTTAACAGGCGTGAAGTTGGTCATGGTAGAGTCTATGGTTTCCTTTCTCTATTTGCGATTTGTGTCCTAATTCAGAGTTTTCATCAAAGATCTTGCGGGTACAATTTATCCTCAAATTTGCTTATCTGGTCTGCATATCAACTTTCTGTCTATCATATAATAGAACAAGGGTGCATCTTTTTGTCACATTCATGTTCCTAGAGTAACTGTCTTTGACATGTCAGCGTTTGTTGTCATCTAGCGGAAAGATTTTGTGCTTTATGCTTGACTGCGTTTTACATTTTCTGTAGGAACACTTGCTGAGAAAGCATTGTTTGCTGTCTTTCCCTCTGAAGAGGATTTTCCTTATACCGTACGTATAAACTCAGAAGTAATGTCCTCAGATGGCTCCACGTCGATGGCAAGCGTTTGCGGAGGTAATGATTCTCATTCACAGACCAGTGTGTATTATCTTTTTGCAAAGCCAGTGCAAACTATCATATGTTTCTATTTTAACTTTATAATTTATAATGAAAGGTGTTCCGCTTCTCAGGTAGTGTGGCTTTGATGGATGCCGGAGTTCCTCTGCGAGCACATGTTGCGGGTGTCTCTGTTGGTCTTGTCACCGATGTTGATCCATCTAGTGGTGAAATTAAAGACTACCGTATAGTAACCGATATTCTGGTGAGTTTCTCTTTTTTTAATTTGTTGCCTTTTCTCTTTTATGGTTTGTTACGAGATTAATCATGAAACTGAAAATGTGAGGCAAAGCAGTAGTTAATTTAACCTTTGTCGTCTAAACCATAAGAAGTATTAAGTTACTGAAATGGATTTATAGAAATACATACATTGATTTTTCAGGGTTTGGAAGATCATCTTGGAGATATGGATTTTAAGATTGCTGGCACACGAAATGGCGTGACGGCGATACAATTGGATATAAAGCCAGCTGGAATACCGTTGGACATAGTTTGTGAATCCTTAGAAAATGCACGTGAAGCCCGTCTCCAAATTCTCGACCACATGGAGAGAGACATAAATTCCCCACGAGACCAGGATGGGGCTTATTCTCCTCGGCTAGGTTTTTTTCCCACTTGTTTTTCGTTAACTTAAGCTAATATAATTTCCCCTGCTCAAACTCCATAACTATGTCTGTCTTGCAGAAACGTTCAAGTACACCAATGACTCACTTCGTAGCTTGATCGGACCTATGGGTGTACTCAAGAGAAAGATTGAAGAGGAAACAGGTGATTTATTGACTTTAACTTTAATCGTTAAAGCTTCGTTTCTATGATCTTTTACGACTATGTAACTGAAGTATTCATAATGAAAAGATTAGGGTGCTTTTAAGAATGTAGTTTCAAAAATGAAATCATAAGCTTATGAATAATATCCATTTGGTTTTTTTTAGTTTAGGTTTGAAGTTTTTTCTGATAAATAAGTTTTTTTTGTTTAGGTGCAAGATTGTCTTTTGATGATGGAACATTAACTATTGCTGCCAAGAATCAGGCTGTGATGGAAAAGGCTAGAGAAAAGGTATCTTTCAGTCAACTCAGCTTTTTCTTTTTAAATTGATCTATGATGTTCCATAGATTCTGATTTTATGCACGTCCTCAGGTTGACTTCATCATTGGTCGTGAAATAGTTGTTGGTGGCGTGTACAAAGGCACAGTGACATCTATAAAAGAGTATGGCGCATTTGTTGAGTTCAATGGTGGTCAGCAAGGCCTGCTACATGTGTCTGAGCTATCTCATGAACCAGTAAGCTTTTCTAGTGATAAACTGTGTCCGCTTCTTTTCCCCTAAGTATGGTTTTCTCTGAGGTCATGTCAAAGATTGATTTTGCTTGGTTTATGCATAAATGGCAACTAAACTTAATGTTTTCATCTGCCAATACTTAGAACCTGAATGTTTTCATCTGCCAATACTTAGAACGACAATCTCAGATTTCTTTTCTTTGCCATTACTCTTGTCGAGATATGGTTTAAACTTACCATGTCTTTATGCAATCCTCCAGGTGTCCAAAGTTTCAGATGTATTATCTCTTGGCCAGTATATCACTATGATGTGCATTGAAACCGATGTTCGTGGTAACATTAAATTATCTCTCAAATCACTGTTGCCCAAACCCGAACCCAAACCAGCATCTGATCCAGGGAAAAAACCGGTGGTGAAAGAGTCATCTACAGTCTTCATAGAAACATCTAGTGTTGGAGAGACAGTTGCAAGCATGCCCAGTGTCGTTGAGCCACCTCAGAAATCTAAATTAGCAGTTCCTGCAGTGGTCATACGTACTGCTGTGGAGTGTGATGAAGCAGAGAAATCTTCACCTGTGGTTAAGAACACCAAACCCAAACGTGCTGCGACATTGAAGCCAGACCGGAAACTCAAATCCACTGCCTCTAAACAGACTTTGACACAGAACGAAGAGGAGACACTCGAATCCACTGCTCCCGAAGAAACTCCAGCTGAATGTGATGAGACATTGAAGCAGGAAGGGAAGCTAAAATCCTCTTCTCCCGAAAGCAATAGTACTGCTTCAGTTGTTTCTGATTCTAACTTAGTATCATCTTCAAAAGCTAAGAAATCCTCTAGGAAGGAGAAACAATCAGAGAACGAGGCTGAAGAGAGTGAATCAATTAGTACCCGAAAACTGAAAATAGGAACAGAAATGACAGCCAAGGTCGAACAGGTTAGAACCCGTGGTTTGGTTCTTGATTTAGGTGGTGGAATCCGTGGGATGTACAAATTCGAGGTATGTTTTAGAAAATTCTCCCATGTTCTTGAGTTTTACTTTGAGGTGATATACTTAATACTTGCTTTGTGTTGATTGCTTACTATGTTTGAGTACAGGGGGATGAAGAGACAGAGTTTGAGATCGGAGACGCATTGCAGGTGAAATGTATAAGTTTTACAACTAAAGGAATCCCAGTAATGGCTTTGGTTGACGAAGAGGAAGATTAATGGTAAACTATCTTTCCTCCCTAGAATGTTTTAAACCCAAGGTTTTAAACAGAGTTTTGTTTGAAATGTTTTTATCTATAGATCGAATCAAGAGATAATGTTAGCTGATTTTGGTGAGCAATTCTTGGTAGATTAGATATTGGCTTCATTAATGTTAACCTTGGAAGAATTTATGAAATCAACTAGTGTCACACTTGTTTTTGCAGGCTGTGGTCTTTTGGCCTTGGTTTAATATCGACAACCGGACAAGATTTGGATCAAAGAGAATTTGGTCCGCTTTCGTAGCGATAACCGGACAGAATGTGGATCAGAGAATAATTGAACCAGACCGGTGATTTTGACGTGTCGTTTTGTTTCTCTTTTATTGGGGGTTTTTTGTGTAACCGAAGTGGATGGTATGGGTAGCGACGTATGGAGAGTTATTAAAGGTGCGTAACGTAAGTTTAATCATTTTTGTCCTATTTCTGCAAAAAATAGAAAAAGTACAAAAATCAAGTCAGTAGCTAATGTAGTAACCACACACACTAAAGATAGGAAGGAACTACGCACCCCAATGGTTAGTTATTGCAAAGTACTAGTTGTCCGAATATCTTTTTCCAACGTTCAGAACATCTTTTCTTTTTCAAATCAAAAATTTATATCCAAAATTTTTAAGACATGAGAGTATGAATGAAATTCACAAAGCTTTGCTGATTTGGATCCACTAGCAGCACGATATTTTTGAGTTAACCATCAAACTAGAGAGGTTTTGAATTTTAAAATTTCTGGTTCAAAATCATATCTAGCAAAATAATAGTGGTATGTCTTCTGTCACTTGTACGCATTTTATTCGATTTTGTCTGGTTAACATATTTAGCCATGTTCACCCTAATTGGCCGATTGACCACTTTATAATTTGAGCATTTTCAGTATTTTGTAAATAGTCGAAAACTGCCAAAAGTTTGCCTCTCAATCATCATAAAGATTTAAATTCAAAGATAATGTTCAAAGGGCGGTCGTGTCTTTGATTTAAAGAACTTAAGAGTCGAAGTTAGAGTCGTCAGCGAGTTTTCCAATTTCCACTCCGAGAGTAATGGAGCCATCGCAACACAACACCAAAACGTCGTCGGTTTCATATTCCACTATCCCGGTGGATTCCGCCGGCCGAGCCACTATTTTCCGACCATTCTCTCTTTCCTCACCGCACTCCCGAGCTTTCCACCTAGCGTGGCTCTCACTCTTCTCCTGCTTCTTCTCCACCTTCTCCATCCCTCCTCTCGTCCCCGTCATTTCCTCCGACCTCAGCCTCTCTGACTCCACCGTATCCGCCGCCGGGATCGCCTCCTTCGCTGGCTCTATCTTCTCTCGCCTCGCTATGGGCCCACTCTGTGATCTCATCGGACCACGGACTTCCTCGGCGATTCTCTCTCTTCTCACAGCTCCCGCCATCCTCTCTGCCGCATTCGTCTCCTCTCCGACGTCTTTCATCCTCGTCCGTTTCTTCGTTGGCTTCTCGCTCGCTAATTTCGTAGCTAACCAATACTGGATGTCTTCCATGTTCTCAGGCAACGTCGTTGGTCTCGCTAATGGCGTCTCAGCTGGTTGGGCTAACGTCGGCTCCGGTATCTCTCAACTCCTTATGCCTCTCCTCTACTCTACCATCGCCATATTCATCCCAAGCACCGTTGCTTGGCGTGTGTCCTTCGTATTTCCCGCCATTTTTCAGGTGATAACCGCCGTCCTCGTTCTCCTCTACGGCCAAGATACTCCCGACGGCAACAGAAAAGCGTCGAGTCAAAACAAAACAGAAAATCAGGAAGAAGAAGAAGAACAACAACAACATTCAAATTTTGTCGAAATCCTAATCGACGGACTTGGGAATTACAGAGCATGGATCCTAGCGCTGCTCTATGGGTACTCGTTCGGCGTCGAGCTAACGACGGACAACATGATAGCCGGATATTTCTACGAGCGATTCGGCGTAAATCTCGAGGCGGCGGGGACGATCGCAGCGAGTTTCGCGATATCGAACGTTGCATCGAGACCGGCGGGAGGAATGCTTTCGGACGCGCTGGGGAAGAGATTCGGGATGAGAGGGAGGCTCTGGGGGCTCTGGCTCGTGCAATCGGTGGCTGGATTGTTATGCGTCTTACTCGGACGAGTCAACTCGCTGTGGGTATCAATCGCCGTCATGTGGGTCTTCTCTGTATTCGTTCAAGCTGCTTCTGGCCTCGTATTTGGTGTGGTTCCTTTCGTCTCCACGAGGTTTGGTTTGGTTTTTTAGTGTGCCGATTCGGTTCGATTTTATTTTGGTTCAGTTTTCTGTTTGGTTGACTTTTGTTTTCTGATGACGACAGATCTTTAGGAGTTGTGGCGGGAATGACAGGAAGCGGCGGCACTGTAGGAGCAGTGGTGACGCAACTTTTGTTGTTTTCCGGGGAAGGTGTTCAAAAGCAGAGAAGCATTTCACTTATGGGTTTGATGACTTTTGTCTTTTCTCTTTCTGCTACAGTCATTTACTTTCCACGTTGGGGGGGAATGTGTTGTGGGCCTTCGTTATCTTCCCAAACCGAAGAAATTTCCCGCGTACTCCTCGTAAACGACGAAGAGGAAGACGATGAAGTGACTAGTGGTACACTACGTCCCGTTTGTTGATTCCGCATTTGAACTATTAGGCGTTTCGCGCCAAAACAAAAGCAATGGCAAAGTATATGTATTATAGTTTTTTTTTAAATTGGGGATTTTGTGGATCAAATACGAATTTGCTGTGCGATGAGCGGTTCGATAGCCTCAGCAAATTTACCCAACCTACTCGACAAAAAGAAAACGCAATTCATGAAAACCCAACTCTTATCCGATATAAACTACATCACCTATCTTCTATAAAACCCAGCATCTTCCTTTTAAAATCCGATTATCTCCTATCTCAATCATATTATTTATACATTCGATATTTTTGTTTGTCTAAGAAAATAATCTTTTTCATCAGAAAATCTCAAAATCAACAAATTACACAGTGGACCTTTTTTCTAAAATCCAACATAAAGAAAACCCATTTTCCAATTTTTTATTTACTCAAAGTGTGTAGAATCCTTGTGAGGATTTTAATTTCAATTATAATTTAATTATGAATTTCTATTAATTGCAGATGGTTATTGGACTTTCCTTTATCATCATATTTTATTCTTGATAAAGTTAGGTTGCATGTTTTAATAATGAAGGGATTCATTGGTGTTTCTCTAAAAAAACAATCTAAAAAAACAAAAGACGTTTCTTTCTGCAAAATACACAAGATTACTGTTAAAACAGAGAAACCAGAAAACAGAGTTTATTATATACACTTATGTCAAATTTGTGTTATTGTGGAGTTTGGAAGAGATTCGCCTTGAGAAGGTATTGCTGCTGGTGTGAGGAGCACATAGCAAATATTTCTGCAAGAAGAAGACATCCATGATTAAGGGAAAGTAAATTGATTTACTAGTGTAACCTTACTTCATGTTTTTGAGATATATGTATTAGAACTTGTGTAGAAGTTTTAGTCTATCTTGTATTTGTCTTTTTAAAGTGATCTAATAAACTTGTTTGCAGCCGAAGACTAGTGGTTGGTTTGAAAGAGAACCAACCGATATCTCGTTAAATCTCGTGTCGTCTCGTTATCGCTTTATTATTTAATCGCTTCCGCACTTTAATTAAATTATCTAAGTTTCTTAGAAATTTCAAAGTGTTTTTTTTTTAAAAAAACACCCAGAAAAAACCCACGCATTTGTTTTTCATTTACAACATTTGTATAAAATGTCTGTAGATGTTATAATCAAGTTTATACAAATACAAGTTATGGTTGAATTCTGTTTAAAAAAATATTTACGTAAAAAGGGAATAAAATGATTTTATTAATTTGCTGGGTATGAAATGGACCGGGCTTCAATTTTCCTGTGGAAGTGTTCGCTTTACGAAAAAATCAGTCAGGCCCACCTCACCAGCTCTACATCATTCACATTTCACACTTACCTTCGTCTATCTTTCTCACTCTCCAAGTCTCCACCGTGAAAGCTGAAAGCTCATCTTCTTCCACGTGATTTGTCTTTCCCGATCACAAGCTTTTAGCTGTTACTCTCCCTTGCGCTCGACGCCATCATCCTTGGAGTTCGCTTCAATCAACTGGTATGTGCAATTGATTTTACTGCTATATTCCAAGAAGATTCTTCCATGTTCGATCTGATTCAGCTCCAGAGATCGAGAGTTGAATTGTCTCGAAACAGCTTGTGTTTAACCGGAGAAGATCTAGTGTGGGAAATAGAAAGATTCGAATCTGCGTGTACCGTCCGATTGACTATGTGAAGTCTGTTTTACTGAGGCGAATGGCGGGAAAATCGACTTGAGAGCTCAATTTACTGAGATCCAAATGAAGAAGAAGGCGTCTCAGCAGCAGAAGTTGATGTATAGATGGAAGAGGAAGGTATACGCCACGTTGCTTTTCGCTTTCTGCTTGGGGAGTTTCGTTTTTATCCAAGCTCGTTTCAATGGAATCACTGCGTCTCTCGAGTCGCTGAAACCTCGTCTCGATCAGAAACCACAGATTGCCTTCTTGTTCATTGCGCGGAATCGACTCCCTCTTGAGTTTGTCTGGGATGCATTCTTTCAGGTTTACACTTCTCCTTCTCCAATTGGGTTTAGAAACACTGTATTTGAGGATCAGATGTGAAATTCATAGCTTCAGAGAACTTGCGAGGCAAGGCTTCGTGGATCAAATTAACTAATTCCCTTGAGAAATTGAGCATTTCGTTTATGTGTTCTGCTAACATTGACACTAGAATAAGCTTAACGTCATTGGAGTTGGAAACTTTTGGACGTTTTCTCTGTTGGAATGTGTATTCTTAGTATTAAATCATGTGTAATAGTGACAATGACCGCTCGTACCGATTTACTATGTTGAAGTACAGAGCTTGGTTCATCATTAATATATTCTTTTGCAGGGTGAGGATGGCAAGTTCTCAATATTTGTTCACTCTAGACCTGGATTCACTCTCAGCGAGGCTACAACTCGATCTAAGTACTTCTTGGATCGGCAAGTTAATGACAGTATACAGGTTGCTGCTATGAGAATGTATCAATTTACCAAATCATCAACTTTTCATTAGCAAGCATTTGTTTAATGTCGTTTGATTCATTTGCTAATTACAGGTAGACTGGGGAGAAGCAACCATGATTGAAGCAGAACGTGTATTGCTCAGACATGCACTTAGAGATCCATTTAATCACCGCTTTGTTTTTCTTTCTGATAGGTCAGATTGATTCTATTAAATACCTTTTCATGTCTGGATTGCAGTTGATGACTTGCCTAACTAAATTTCAGTTGTTTGGTTCTTCTCAGCTGCATACCTCTGTACAGTTTCAGCTACATTTATAACTACATCATGTCAACACCAACTAGTTTCGTTGATAGGTCCGTGCTGCTTAACTAAATAATTTCATACTTCAACTCTGACACAGACAAGAAAGAAATGTTTATGTTGGGATCACTAAATAGTTTTTTT
Organism: Cardamine resedifolia; assembly: GCA_014578085.1. Classification (NCBI taxonomy): domain Eukaryota; kingdom Viridiplantae; phylum Streptophyta; class Magnoliopsida; order Brassicales; family Brassicaceae; genus Cardamine; species Cardamine resedifolia. Next base: position 121,360 of record VBRH01000030.1, on the reverse strand, counting down.
ATTTATTAATTGCAGCTTTGCAGATACAAAAGATAGCCGTTATAATCCTAGAATGAATCCCATTATTCCTATTCATAACTGGAGAAAAGGATCACAGGTGAAGTTCTGATCGCTTGTTACGTCAATTGTATTCTATAAGAGAACGAATTCTATCATTCTGAATGTGTGCAGTTTTGCTGACATTACCTCTGCTCTGTTTTTTATGCCATTGTCTTCTCGTAGTGGGTCGTTCTGAATAGAAAACACGCAAAAATTGTGGTGAATGATACCTCTGTCTTTCCTATGTTTAAGCAGCATTGCAGGGTAAGTGTTGAAACCTTCACTTCATTAGCAAGCTTATGATTACAGTAATTGAATTTATGAGCTGTCCTCTAGTATGATACTGTAGTATAATTGAATTTATGAGCTGTCCTCATTAGTTTTCAAAATAATGATTGTTTAGTTGCCAAGAGCGACTTAGAACCACTGATTTTAGAATTGGGATTTATTGTGAGAGTTGCTTTGTTAGTGGACTGGTCACTGTCCGTTCACTCAAAACTTTTTTTTGCACATGTTCTTGCAGAGGAAATCACTTCCAGAGTTTTGGCGAGATCGTCCTGTAGTAAGTTGCCTTTCTCTGGTCACATAAGTAAACACCACACATTTGAAGTCTGCAGAATCTGGCAGGCAATTAGGGTCCTATCTTTTGACCAGGACAGGGTGTGTTGTACTAATGTCGTCTTATTGTGTAGCCAGCTGAAGGTTGGAAAGAACACAACTGTATACCTGATGAGCACTATGTTCAGACATTGCTAGCTGTAAGATTAATGTTTGATCCAACCATCTGCATTGCGTTTAGAAATGAATTGTACTCTTAATCTGGTAATGCCTCTTACATTTTCAGCAAAAGGGTGTAGATAGTGAACTCACACGACGATCACTGACACACTCAGCTTGGGACCTCTCTTCCTCTAAAAGTAACGAACGTCGTGGTTGGCATCCTATGACTTACAAGTTTTCCGATGCTACTCCTCATCTTATACTGTCCATTAAGGTACCAAAATTGGGTTAAGTTCAGTATATGGAATTCCAGTTTTCCAAGTTTTGGTGATATTCACATCTTTAAGACGATTTTAGCAAACAATTTATTTGGTATAACAAAAAAAGTTCCATTTTCTTGCTATGGCTTTAACTCTTTAATAGAATCTGTAACCAAACACATTGATTCACAGGGAATCGACAATATCAACTACGAGACAGAATATCGGCGAGAATGGTGTAGCAGTAAAGGGAAACCGTCACCGTGCTTCCTCTTCGCTAGGAAGTTCACTCGTCCCGCCGCTCTCCGTCTCCTCCGTGAAGTAAGCCTTTCTTTCACAAATCACAATCATCGCTTAAACCAAGTAATTAACATTACATACAATACATTTCATAAACCTTTTGTTGAATGCATCGTGTGTTTCTTTGGCAGTCTATCTTGTTGAGGGACAAGGAGCAAGACAATTAAAGTAGATGATCCTTGACAATTAAAGGCATATATTATCCATAGGTAAACGTTACCAAGAGTTATAATGTTTGTATTTGTGATTTGTAACATTATCATATCGAAAAACTACATAGAAAACTTACGATTTGGTGAAAGAATGAAGCCACCGACGTTTGATAAGGATAGAGATAGACGGGTAGAGAAAGAGCTCAGCAGGGGTGACCTGAGAACACATGAAAAAGAGAGATGTAATAATGACGTGGCGTCATTACAGCCGTCGATTGGACATGTGTTCTCATGTCAGCCCTGTCGAGATCCACTACCTTGACGATATTTTATCTTTATTTCAATGTGTTTTGTTTTGCCTCGAAACGGCTGGGAACTATATATACACAAATTACGAAGGCACTGGGGTAAGTACACAATTATAATACCACAGAAATTGTAGTACACGGGCCATAGTGTTGTTGCATTCATTTACGTTTTGTATAGTACAGAGAAAAAACTTGAGATTGTGTACTGCACAATAAATTGAAAGAAGAAAGAAGAAAATCAAAATTGTACTTATCTGCAAGTACAACGGCGAGTTTTGTACTAGCACTCTTTTCGGAACTTTCTATGGTACTACTATAATTTCTCTATCGTCCTACTCCTACCCTGTCACTATATTCTAATTTTGGACAAAAGTGACCTCATAATTACGAAATGGGGAAAAAGTAACAAAAGCACACATATTATTGAAAGTTCATTAAATGACTTGCGTGGATACTGGATAGTGTGGTTACTGACAATGATTACCAAAGAGAGAGATCGAGATTTTGTGTATATAGGTTTTAGTCCCACATCGTAAATACACGGAGAAAGACAAAAAATGCAAGAAATAAACTAGAGAGAGCCTTCAACTCGAACTCATGGAACTATGCGATAAACACATAGCAAACTATTCTTTCGCCTTTTACTAAAGAATACCGTGTTACTTGTCGTACTAAGTGGCATATGCCTATTTTTGGAGAGTTGTCTCTTATTGAGATTAACTCTATCAATCAAACAAACTGAATTTTTTCAAAAATATTCAAAATTTCTCAATGATCGTAACTTAAAACTTCTATTAAAGTTATTTTTTGTAAAGTGTTACCTTTCTCGGCCTGTAGTATATGTTTTTATCAGTTTAATTAGGTGGGTTGGTTCTTGTGGGCTTGGGCAGTCATGAGGTAGTTTTAAATCATTGAACATTTTGAGGAACACTTTTTGTCTGTGTTGTAAACTAATTGTCCTTGATTGATTATTGTGATAGCCTGATAGGTTGTTTGATGATTCACCATTTTAAAAACAAATGGTGTCCTAATTGCAATGATATAGATTTTAAGGGTAATCTAAAACATAACTTATTTTAAAGGGTCTATATGAGCAAAAAGAAGAGATTTTAAAAGAGAAATTGTGAGCACCATCTTACCGGGGAAAAGAAAGCTAGAAGGTCGGAGCGGGTATAAAAAATTAAAAACTAAACCAACGAGAACCATAATTCATATAGGTGAAACCAAATTGGATTTCGTAATTGGTTGAACCAAACCGAATTTGGTATACAATCATCATCTCATCCATCTTTTGATTGGTCTTAGAATGAATTAAAAAAAAAAAGGAATTATAGGGAAAAAGGTAATTTGTTATCAAGAAGTAGAATTTCTGGTCAATCCTACCAAAAAACCCGACTTTTACCTCTTTCTCTAGCCATGAATCCGTTGAAGACAAAAAAGGAAAGAAAGGTAAAAATATCAAAATAATCGAATTTTCGATGTCCAGTTTGCCGAAATAAGAAAAGAAAAGGAAGAAAAAATTTGTATCAAAATTAGTATCACTTTGAACAAAAGAACCGAACAGATCTATCAAAAGCTATGGACAACTCTCTTGGTATCGCCGCCGCCGTGGAAGGGATGAGGAAGAAGCAGAAGAAGAAGAAGGTAATGTCGAAGGCAGATGAATCCCAAGGACTTAGAAAAAGAAGAAGAGCCACCATGGTCAAGCCCGATACGAAATCCTCAGGCATTGACAAGATCACTGAAGATCTATTAATGGAGATCCTAGTGAGATTGTCAGCAGAACTGGTGACGAGGTGTATTTGCGTCTCAAAGCTCTGATATTCCCTCATCTGCTCTCGCTTTTTCACCAAGCTTTTCATTGAATCCCCATCATCGGCGAAACGACCGCGTATGCTCTTGTCTCATGTGGACAAGGCATACCAGTTCAAGTATGCATTCCTCTCATCATCATCGCAGCATGATCACTCGGACACAACAAATGTCTCAGTTTTAGACCGAGATCTGAACATGCCGGGAATGGGAGGCTACTTGGTGAATGCTCTTCGTGGCTTGCTCTGTCTCAGACTTGGGAGAAGCGTGCGAATCTGTAACCTCACGACCAAGCAGCTCGTGACCTTGCCCATCATAAGATCAAGACTTTTGACTAAGACTATTAGGAATTAGATACTCAATTCCATATTTAGCTTATACGGTCAATATTCGATTATGTATAATCCCTTTGATTTAGGCTTCTCTCCTTAATCTCTGTAATCTCCAACGCTATATGTAGCGATGTAAATCATTGTTTATGGGAGGAGGGGGAATCACATTCTAACAAAGACGACCGTATTTGGAGCTTCTTTGGGCACGACCCTGTTAACGATGAATACAAAGCGCTTAGCACAGTTTGGGAGGTGAGCAAGGAAGAAGAGAGAGTAGTGAGATCAGAGCACCAAGTGTTGGTGCTTGAAGGTGGAGCTTCATGGAGAAAGATTAAAACCCACATTCCTCATCGTCCTTACTCGCGAGGGGTCTCCGTCAACGGTGTTTTGTATTATGGAGCTTGGGTTGGTAAGAACACATATGTGGTCATGAGCTTTCACTTGACTTCCGAAGAGTTCCACTTGATTGAATTGCCCATTGAGTCTGACATCATATGGCACAAGTATCGCGCCAACCTCATCGACTACAAAGGCAAATTAGCTGTTTTTGAATACTCCCGACTTAAGTCTGATGGGAGCGTGAACTTGTGGATTATGGCGAATGCGGGCAATAACAAGTGGTCAAACAAGACTCTGGTTTTGCCCCTTTCCTTATGAATTTTGTCCATGAGGATAAGTTGGTGATGCAAGGCACAGGTCGCCCCGGTGAAGTGATGCTGCTAAAGATAGAGAACATACCGTCTCAACCAAGACCCTGTGTTATTTATGATTTGCAGAATAACAAAATAACAAGAAGCCTTGAAATAGATATGGTTTTTGGGAATAAGCAAAGGTTTTCTAGTAACTTTTGTGGAGGACGATACTGAGAGCATTGTTTATTTAGAGACGTAAACTATATCATAAGTTTGTAGTTCAAACAATAATACACTCAAAAATAAAATAAAATAAATAATAGACAAACATGACGCATTGTTTTTTGTTTTTGTTTTATAAAGATCATGACACATTGTTTATATGAGCAAATGGGAATTAAATACGTTTTTTTTTTTTTTT
>VBRH01000030.1:71423-115884 GCA_014578085.1 Cardamine resedifolia | reverse complement strand
TTTTTGTTGTTGTTGGAGATTTCTCTTTGGAGTTTTTGTCTCTGGATCTGTTCTGTAGGAACATGGAGGACGTGGTTGTAACTCAAATACATTGGTGATAGTGGATTTTTGAGTGGACTATGGTCCCGTGATTTTTACTCCTCACATCGAGGAGGTTTTCCACGTAAAAATTTTGGTGTGCATTTATTTTCTTGTTTTGAGATTTTCTGCCAAAACATATATATATTTTTTTCATCGGTTCACACAAGTGCGGATGAAACTTTATTCCAGCGTTTTGTGCGTCGTTGCCCAACATTTTTCCAGCTTGACATTTGTGCTCACGTTCTTCTCCCATGCATTACTATTTCAAGGGTTTGGCATATCTTATCAATCACAGTTTAAAGACTTTTAGTTTCCCATGCATAAATTACTGGTAAACGTAGTTGTTTCTTCGATTGTGCTTGAAATTATCATTGGACAAAGTAAAATAGTCGTGGAGTCGTGGACATATTAAGTCTTTAGGCCCAATGGGCTGAATATTGCTATGTTTTGAAATGGGTTGCATATTGATGTTGATCCGCTACTGTAGATATGCTGACTTTGAAAAACAACATGACGGATGATATTTCTTTTTCCCAAGCAAGATAGAAGAAAATCATTATATATAATGTGTAATCTTTCGTCCGATCGATGAATACGGCTTTGTTCTTAGATAAGCAGATAATGGATCTGATGAACGACAATAATTCACAAGACGGCGATCATCAGAATCAGCATGTCGGCGATAATGGCTTGGAGTCCAAAAAGGAACCCATCTTCCCTAGCTATGATTTCCAGCCAATCCGCCCTAGTGCCTCCGTCGGATTGTCTCACTCAGCTTTAGATCTCGCCGGATCTGTCAATTCCACGGCGGCTAAGGTTTGGGCTGCTTCTGATCCTAAACCGGTTTCAACTTCTTCCGCAAGAGTAATATTTCTAATTTCTCATCTCTCTCTCTCCGGTACTAATTGATAATTTGTCATCAAAATCTCCTTTTTGTTTTTGTTTTTGTTTTTAATCTCCATTAGGCTATTACGATTACTATAATTTGCTTATTAGAATCGGTTCTAAGCTTCGCTCTGTGTTTTCTTCACTGTGCTGCTTACACTATAAGGTCCTTTTATTATGATCCACAGTTATCGTTTCTATTGTTTGCTTAATTGTTTCATTGTCAGGTTGATTAAGTTTTGCTTGATACTTGCTTAGTTAGGATAATGAAAATTAGCACATTTACCGAATTCACTTCTGTCCCCTTTAGTATCCTTACTTGGTGCATTTGTTTGTTCTTACAGAGTTATGGTTCTATGGACTCTCTTGAACCTTCCAAGTTGTTTGTTGAGAAGGATCGAAATGCCCCTGAGTCAGCGATTATATGTGCGATCGATCGGACAATGAAGACACATGCTGATAACTTGCTACATGTTATGGAAGGTGTCAGTGCACGTCTAACTCAGCTGGAGACTAGAACCCGAAATCTCGAGAACCTGGTAGATGATGTGAAAGTTGCTGTTGGGAACAGTCACGGAAACATTGATGGGAAAATGAGACACCTTGAAAACATCCTGTTAGAGGTAACTTAATGCTTTTGGGCAACCTAATGGAGAATAGTTTTGAAATTAGACATTACCAAATGAATCTGAGATATTAGACAAACGTTCTTCTGCCTTTGGGATGCCAATTCTATCCTGTCCTAGGAATTACTGATTTGCTATCTTCAATGAAGTTTCTGGCTTCATTAATTTTCAATACATCATCTTATGCATCTGTGTTTTTCGATATACCGTCTGTCAAATTTCTAGATTCCTCAATACCTTCTTTGTTTAATTTGCATTCAGGTGCAAAGCGGTGTACAGTTGTTGAAGGACAAACAAGAAATATTTGAAGGGCAGCTTCAGCTTTCAAAGCTTCAGGTATCAAAGATAAACCAGCAACCTGAGACGCACTCTACACATGTTGAACCCACTGCTCAACCGCCCGCATCATTGCCTCAGCCACCAGCTTGTGCTACAGCTCCCTCGTCTTTTACTCAGCAGGGCCTCCCGCCACCTCAATTTATCCAACCGCCCGCCTCACAGCACAGTCTCCCGCCACCTTCATCACAACTGTCGCCACTTCCCACCCAGTTTTCTCCCCAACAAGATTCTTATTTCCCTCCTCCTGGTCAGTCTCAGCCACCTCCAGCACACCAGCCTCCTTATCAACCTCCTCCTCCTCATCCAACCCAGTCACTGCATCAACCACCTTACCAGTCACCACCTCAACAGCCACAGTACCCGCAACAACCACCTCCTCAAATTCAGCAACCATCATCAGGCTACAAACCGGAGGAACCACCTTACCCTCTGCAATCTTATCCGCCAAACCCTCCTCATCAACAACCACCTTCTCATCCGCCTCCCGGTTCCGCCCCTTCTCAACAGTACTACAACTCTCCTCCAACGCCACCATCAATGTATGATGCATCTGGAGGAAGATCCAGTTCAGGTTTCCCTTCCGGGTACTCTCCTGAATCTTACCCATATACTGGGCCACCTTCTTCACATTTTGGAAACACCCCATCCGTGAAACCGCCACATCAAAGTGGAAGCGGAGCTGGTGGTTACCCTCAGCTCCCAATGGCACGCCCAGTGCCACAAGGTTTACCAATGGCTGCAGCCATCAGCAGTGGTGGAAGTGGCAGTTCCGGTTCCCCAAGATCAGGAAGCAGAGCCCCAGTTGACGATGTCATAGACAAAGTGGTTAGCATGGGGTTCCCAAGAGACCAAGTGAGAGGAACAGTGAGAACATTGACTGAGAATGGTCAAGCCGTTGACCTCAATGTTGTTTTAGATAAGCTGATGAACGGAGATAGAGGAGCTCTGATGCAGCAGCAGCAACAACCACCAAGAGGTTGGTTTGGTGGTCGTTAGTCGCCTCTCCAATTGCGGTTTCGCTGACTTTGTATAGTTTTATCTCTTATGTTCAAACATATCTTTGGATTACCATGGTGTTCCATTCGCCATTTTTCGTTATTTTCACAAATCGGTCCCTGTGTTTGACACTTGAAGCTTCAGACACTTTTTTTTTTTTCCTTCTGTATTTCATTTGTGTGTATTTGACTTTTTAAATCACAGACTTGAGTGTTACAAAGTCGCAGTGGCAGGCTCTTTACTAGACCAAAACGACCTGTAGTTTTTATTGGTTCGAATTGAACGACAAGAATGCTTCTTCTTTTACCCTTTTCTTAAATCAATACGTGTCGTTCTGTCACTCAAACGGCGCGTCGTTTAGAGACCCGCGAAATCCAAGACTCTGACTAGAGAGATATTAATTCTGTCTCCTTCGCTTGCCTCCTCTCTCAGTCTCTTTTTTGTTTTTCCCCCGGATTTAACCATTCTTCACAGTTGATAACATCTTGACGATGTCGTTGACGGAGCTAGACGACGGACTGGTTCGCAGTATGGCCATCGGCGCAGTCTTCTCTGATTTTGTACGGACGGACTATTTCTCTTTTGTATTCTCCTTTGATTTCGTATTTAACTCTGATTAACTTTGCCAGAATCCAGTTTCCGTGATTGTTCAATTTTTGGTTGTTGGATTTACAGGGAGGGAAGATACATTCGGTAGGTTTCCATAGGACTGAAGATATATTGGTAACATCCAGCGAGGATGATTCACTTCGCCTCTTCGATATCGCTAACGCTAAGTAAGTTCTTCCTTCTTTTTAGGTTTTCTACTTAGTCTATTAAGTTCTAGTGAAACTAGTTTGCTTAAGGAATCGAGAAGTAACTTTTTGGATAAACCGATCAGTTGAAGAAGACTAAAAATTCGATTTCATCTGAACGTTTGTATCGAATTTTGTTGTAATGTAGACAGGTCAAGATTACACACCATAAGAGACACGGCACGGATCGTGTATGCTTTACTCATCATCCCAGCTCTTTAATTTGCTCTTCTCGATACAATTTGGAGTCCGGAGGTGTGTTTTGCCGCTCTTGCTAGAAATTTGGGATAATCTATAATGGTGGATAACTACTTACTTGAATACTTGTTGTTGTACCAGAATCCTTGAGATATCTCTCAATGTATGATAATCGGATCCTTCGCTACTTTAAAGGGCATAAAGACAGGTCTGATATAAATAATCTCTGGATTTTGGGAATTGGAATTTGTGTTTACCTACTTATCCTAGTAATGGATGGAAACTGTTCTTCTGTTTCAGGGTTGTATCGCTTTGTATGTCTCCTATTAATGATAGCTTCATGTCTGGTTCTCTCGACCGAACTGTCAGACTTTGGGATCTTCGTGTAAATGCTTGCCAGGTTGGTTTTTCCAGTTTACTAAGTCTGAGAAAGCTATATGGAATAAGTCTGAATATGCTAGCGTTTTAATTGGGAAATTGCGGTTTTCTTTTTGTTATCCGAATCCTTGTAATTTCACCTTGATAGGCAACTTAATGCAATTGTGGTAACCATGTAACATTTAGAACAAGTTTTCTCATTTAGGCTATCTTCATAAATAGCTTCTCTGTGAAATGTATATGGTTTCATGATTTATGCTTACCCTTTTAGTCAATAGGGACTTCTACATCTGCGTGGTAGACCTGCAGTTGCTTTTGACCAACAAGGCCTGGTGTTTGCAATTGCAATGGAAGGAGGTGCTGTTAAATTATTTGATTCCCGGTGTTACGACAAGGTACTTACTATGATTCACACTGCTTTACACATGAATACTCTTGTTAGTTCTAACTTCTAAACCCAATTGATCTCTTCTGTAGGGTCCTTTCGACACATTTCTTGTGGGTGGGGATACTGCTGAGGTTAACGATATAAAATTCAGCAACGACGGAAAATCCATGCTCCTAACAACTACAAATAACAACATCTACGTTCTCGATGCATATCGTGGAGAGAAGGTAATCACATTCTGTATCTTTCACTTGACGAAGACAAAACATGAGGTTTTAGTTGGTAAAGCAAGTATGTTGTTTTGCAGAAATGTGGTTTTAGTTTGGAGCCTTCACAGGGTACATCAATGGAAGCCACTTTCACACCAGATGGCAAGTATGTTCTGTCAGGTAATAATGCACTTGTCCAGATGACGCTAGATTATTTTTTTTATGATGACTCATCCACACAACATTCAAATCATGAAACTACTAACTAAATTAGAAAAACTCAAGACCTCACAGTAAATTTTTTTGTTTTGTTTTCTGTTTCTTTTTGAATACAGGTTCAGGAGATGGAACCTTACATGCTTGGAACATCGAGAACCCATCTGAGGTAAGTTGTAGAACAATCAACATCAATAGGATTGTACATACACAACTTAGAGACTCGATTCACATAAAAGAAGATGAATAATTTAGAGAGTTGTAGCCTACATTTTTGCATTGTGCCTTGTCTAAAAAGCAGGTGGCGAGGTGGGAGAACAACATAGGAGTAGTGTCGTGTCTGAAATGGGCCCCTCGTAGAGCCATGTTTGTTGCTGCTTCTACGGTTCTCACATTCTGGATCCCCAACGATGGTGAGACTCCATCCCCCGCCGATCCTCCTTCCGACCAACAACCTCCTTCTCAGTGACGAGAACATCGTTTCCTTTATGCACTTGTGGATTATGGTTATAACTTTGACAATTAAGAACAAAGGGAAGCAGTAGTATGTTAATCACAAAATACAAAGATCTCTTAGATTTTGTTACTTTTGAGATTTTGTTAATTTTGGTCTTGGTGCTGGTTAGTTGTTACAATATTTTTGCTTCCATCTAAAAAGTTATGGATGAATTACATATTACACACATACATCAAAATGTTTTTTCAGATTGGCCGTATTCATATTTTCGAAATTAAGAAAAAGGAGTTAATCATCAACTGGAAAAAAAAAGAAAAAAGAAAAAAAAAAACATAGGCGATGAATGAAACTATTGGGCCTTAAAACCCATGATCATAAGAACCCCTACAAGAACAAAATGATGAGTCAAGAAGCCCATTTACACAGTCCTCTTGCATTCTCGACTTAACTATTTCTGCTGCCTAAAACCCTAATTAGTTTCTCTTTCCTTGTCCCTCCGTCTCTCATTCCCTCTCTGGTGGCGTTTCACGATGCCGAAGCATTATAGGCCAGCGGTGAGTGTTTTCTGTTTGATTGAAGCTCTATTGTTTATAAAGTTCGTTGGTGAAGAACTGTTGTAATCCTTTTTGTGTGTTTCCCTCTGCTCCAAAAACTTTTTGAGCTGATTTTTAAGTTTGTTTGTTTCCTAATGTCTTTGGCAGGGAAAAAAGAAGGAAGGAAATGCGGCTAGGTATATGACCAGGTCGCAAGCTCTCAAACATCTTCAAGTTAACTTAAATCTGTTCAGGTTCGTCCTTCACCATCTTCATATTTATGCTAAGATTTTGGAATTGTGGGCTCTTGTATTAATGTTTATGTCAACAATTGGTGGCTTTTATGTTTGATGACTCCTTTGATTTAATCTTAATAATTGTGTACACCTGCTGGTTTGGTTATTTCAGGAGACTATGTATTGTCAAAGGTATATTTCCTCGTGAACCGAAGAAGAAGGTGAAGGGAAACCATCACACTTACTACCATGTTAAGGACATTGCTTTCCTTCAGCACGAGCCACTTCTTGAGAAGTTCAGGGAAATTAAAACATACCAAAAGAAGGTTAAAAAAGCCAAGGCCAAGAAAAACGAGGAGCTTGCACGCCTTCTGCTTACTCGCCAACCCACTTACAAGCTAGATAGATTGATCCGTGAAAGGTTTGCTTCAGATACTTTAATTAAACCTTTCGTCGTGTCTTAACATCCATGATTATAGATCATTCACACCCATTTCTGAACTTTTAGGTATCCGACATTCATTGATGCACTTCGTGATCTGGATGACTGTCTTACCATGGTTCATCTTTTTGCGGTGTTACCTGCTTCAGACAGGGAAAATCTTGAAGTTAAGCGAGTCCACAACTGTAGAAGGTCAGAATCTTATATTTCTTATTGGACACTTGTGCCTTTACTTATATTGGTAGCTTCTCTTTGTCTCATATCCATTATCTTATGTTATGCTCCTTTTATGAATCAGATTGAGCCATGAATGGCAAGCTTACATTTCGCGTAATCATGCATTACGGAAAGTGTTTGTGTCTGTCAAGGGCATATATTATCAGGTATTTTGTTACTTTATCTTGAAAGTTTATAACTTTATTAGTGAATTAGTTCCTCTTTAATGAAACTTTGGTAAAAATCTTGATAGGCTGAAATAGAAGGTCAAAAGATTACTTGGTTGACCCCTCATGCCATACAACAAGTTTTTACAAATGATGTTGACTTCGGTGTCCTGCTAACTTTCTTGGAATTTTATGAGGTGAGAACTCTAAACTCCTAATCTTTATTAATTAATGTGAGTTCTCTAGTCTGAATTTATGTCTTGGCTTTTGCTGACAAATTTGCATTCACCTTTTGATGCAGACTCTTCTTGCCTTTATTAACTTCAAGCTTTACCATTCTCTGAATGTGAAATATCCACCAATCCTCGATTCTCGGTTGGAGGCTTTGGCTGCAGGTTTGTTTTCTTCCTTCAAAGGGAAATGATTTTCCTTAAGAGATATCTATCATATTGGAGTTGATTAGTAACCATTAGAATGTGGGACCTGTTACTCGGATTGATATTTGAATTTGTCTTCAATGTTGCAGATCTCTATGCACTGTCAAGATACATAGATGCTAGCACCAGAGGCATGACGGTGGAACCTAAAGTTGATGCTTCATCTAGCTCACAGTCAAATGACTGTGAAGAGTCGGAACTGAGACTTGCACAACTTCAGCACCAGCTGCCTTCGAGTGAGCCTGGGGCATTGATGCATCTTGTCGCAGACAACAATAAAGAGGTTGAAGAGGATGAGGAAACAAGAGTTTGCAAGTCACTCTTCAAGGATCTGAAGTTTTTCTTGAGCCGTGAGGTATGTCATTCATTCATTCCTTCTGAGCCACTTTACATCACTGAGTTTTCTTGTAATAGTGTAATATTAATATCATTGGCAAATTTAAACTGGTAGGGGACAAAAAGCTCGTTTGCTACTAAGTTGAATGAGTAAATGACCAGATAAAAAGTAGTATTTCTATAGTATGATTCTCTGACATGTCTATAGTGTTAAAAGACTAGTTTATGGCAAACTATTTGTAAGTAAAGGCATGAATTTTAATACAGAGCCTCTGACAATAAGTGCTTAGTGGTGTGGGCACTTAGAATTACTGTTCAATCCTGACCATATTTTTATTAATGAATGTATATTACATTCCATGTTTTGATATTTGAAGATCTGGGGGCTTGTCTCGTGTAATAATTTTGTAATCTTATGAAGGTTCCAAGAGAGTCCCTGCTTTTTGTGCTTCCTGCTTTTGGCGGGATGGTGTCTTGGGAAGGAGAGGGTGCCCCTTTTAAGGAAGATGATGAAAGTATTACACATCATGTAAGCCATTTTACTTGTTATTTAACATAGTCTCCTAAAGTGTAGATAGATCGTTCTCAATAACACCCATTCTATTTTGTAGATCATTGATAAGCCAAGTGCTGGTCATTTGTATCTGTCAAGGGAATATGTTCAACCACAGTGGATCTATGACTGTGTGAATGCTCGCATAATCTTGCCAACTGAGAAGTATATGGTCGGAAGGTAACACATTCATAGCCCTGCCCTTGCTTTCTTTTTTTCGTTTACAACCATTTTTTTTGTTTTTAATTTCTCAGCTGTTTAAACATTTGTTGTGTGCCTTTTTTTTACAAGCAGGATCCCACCGCCACATTTGTCACCATTTGTAGACAACGAAGCAGAAGGATATGTTCCTGATTATGCTGAAACCATTAAAAGGCTACAAGCAGCAGCCAGAAATGAAGTTCTTCCATTGCCAGGTGTTGGGAAAGAAGATCTCGAAGATCCTCAAAACTTGTTATACGCTGGTGTTATGAGCCGTACTGAGGAAGCGGAAGCTGCCAAGATCAAGAAGAAGGTTTGACTTTTGGCTGATATATGAACAACTAAAGCCTGACAGGTTTTTGTATGCGTTGATTAGTTTTTGTGTGGGGTATTTTATGTAGATGGCGGCGCAGGAGAAGCAATACCATGAGGAACTGAAGATGGAAGTGACTGGAAGTAATGCTGTTGTATCACCTGTGGTGGCCGAAGACGAGGGTGAAGAATCAGGTGATGATGCAACTAATAAGCGAATCGCTAGAGAGAACGCGGATACATCCACAGTGCTCATGTCCCGTAAGAAGAGGAAGCTCTACGAAGCGATGAAGGTACCCGTTTATATTTACCACTCATTATTTTTTGTTGATAATTTCTTTAGGTCTGTTAAATGTGGAATTTGCTAATCTTTTGGCAATTGCATACATTTAATACTAGAATCATAGCTAAGAAAGACTCTTGTAACTTAATATTTAATTGTTGTGTAATTCTTTGCAGATGGGGCAGGACAAGAAGAAAGAAAATGTTGAACGAATCATTCGGCGCAAGAAAAAGTTGAATGCTGCTCAAGATTAACATTTCTATCGTCTCAGTCTATTTCTTAAGTTATGTATCAGCATTAGTCTTTCGCTACATGTACTGCCAAATTTTAAAAGTTTTGATTTTGATTATGATTATACGTCAAACTATCATATAAATGATATCTGTCTACATCAAAGAATGCGAAGTAAATGGAAGAGTACGTCTTATAAAGGTTTTAAAAAACTCTCGATCATAAATAGTATACATTCGGTTTTAAGATCTAAATCTGTCATAATTCATTAGTTCGACATCCAAATATCTAATTTTTACAATGAGTGATAATAACAAAAAGTGAGACAAGTACTTTCGTAAAGACAAAGGCGCCGTATACCATGGAATTCAAAAGAACATAATATTCAAATTTTATAATAATAAATCTGAACTTGAGTAGAATTTTCTGGTTACAAATTTGCCAATTTGGTAGAGTTTCTAATGTATTTCAGAGTGTTGTAGCAAAAGATTATTTGACAACAACTTAATAAGTTATACTTTCTTCTCTCCTCGATATAGAGTTTTCGTTGAAAATATATATTTTAAAGAATGCTATATAAAAAATATATTTGAATTCCATACTTCTAATCGAAGAAAATTGAAGCACTTTTCTCTTACACATATTCGAGTCGGGGACCAATGGGGAAATAAACTTGATCATATTCTCTGTCCTTACGAAAAGGTGAGAACGATTAAAAACATTTAAACAAAAATAGATTATTTCATATTGAAGAATTTGCTTTTATTAAATAACTAATCAAAAACATCCCAAAACACATTTGTCACGTGGTACTGGTGATGGTCATTATTTTTGCAATTTAAAATGAAAAATTATTCAATTTCATAAATGCGTATCGATTTCTCAGTTTAGTGTACTAATGATTTGCATTTGTTAAAAAGTTGACAAAATGATTAGAAATCATAGAATCTGTGCGTTTAAAACAAGAAAGAGACACATATTCATATAAACTAGAACTTCTATAAATGTTAGGGCATTTCAAATCACTCTATTTTTTTCTTTAAATTCTATTATAGAGTAATTTTCTCTCCAATCATACTCTATATTTTACTCTAAATTAGAATAGAAGGTAGGATTACTAGAATACACCGGAGATGTCTTAACACCCACCAGTTGAAGTTAATCAAATTGTAACAACGTGGAAAAAAAAACTCATTTTAATAAGATAAATATAGAGGTCAACCAGAATTGAAAACAAAATTTGCAGAGAAAAATAAAATTAACCTGTCATGGCTTAAATTATAGAATCAATCTCTTGGGATCAATGACACTGGATAATGCAGATAAGCTTACGTTGCTTCTACATGAGGAAACCTAAAGATTCAATCCTCAGGAATCAACATTGGATAGATCATGCAATCAAGAACAATATATTCACACAGATACTTACTTTCCCTTGTGGGTTTTAAGATCTTATAGAAATTAACTTAGATATGATAAAAATAAAAATAAAAATAAAAATAATAATAATAATAATAATAATAATAATAATAATAAACAGAAAAAAAGAAGCTGAGAGAAAGAAAAAAAAAAAGCTTTAGGTGAGTTTGCTTCAACATGAAACAATGGATGCCCAAAAAAAAGCCTAACATTGCTTGTTAAAGCAACCAAACACTTAACCAAATTTTTTCTGTTTTTTTTTCTTTCTATTATATTTACTTCACCAATCACCACCACACCTTCCCTCACTCTTCTTCCAAGTGAAGTTATTAACCACAAAATTACAGAGAGGAAGAAGAGTGCTACAATGGAGGAGATTGTGGTGGAGAGTCTTCTTAGGGGCAACAGAGAGGCTCAGATAGAAGCAGCTATAGAGCTGAGTAATCTAAGCAGGAAGCAAAGACAAAAAATGGCAGAAAGAGAAATCATTTCTCCTTTACTCTCAATGTTAAAATCTCAAGACTGTATCACAACTGAAGTTGCTCTATCTGCATTACTCAGCCTTGCCTTTGGCAGTGAAAGGTTTGTGTTTCTATCTCTGTTACACTATCCGTATGCTTGTGTTATTTCGGTAATCCGAGAAACAATAATAATTGGGTTTGTTGCTGAACTTACAGGAACAAAGTTCGAATAGTGAAATCTGGCGCAGTACCAATGTTGCTAGAGATCCTCCAGTCAGAAACTAAGATGGTAATAGTTGAATTAGCCATGGCGTTTCTTCTGATTCTCTCTTCCTGTAACAAAAACAAGGTTAAGATGGCATCAACCAGATTGATTCAGCTTTTAGTTGGACTAATTGGGCTGGAGAGACTAACAATTCAGGCCAAGGTTGATGGCATAGCAACGCTACAAAATCTATCGACTCTCCATCAGATTGTTCCCCTGGTTATAGCTTCTGGAGCACCGTATGCTTTGCTTCAAGTCATCAACATTAGTGATAAACCTTCAGAATTGGCTGATAAGGCAACAGCTTTGCTCGAGAACATAACTTGTCATTCACCAGAATCGATATCTAGCATCAGTGGAGCAATAGGAGTTCTGGTGGAAGCCATTGAAGAAGGGTCAAGCCAGTGTAAAGAGCACGCTGTAGGAATATTACTCGGTGTGTGCAGCTATGACAGAGAGACAAACCGAGGAATGATACTGAGAGAAGGAGTGATGCCTGGATTGCTTCAAGTGAGCGTAGACGGGACACGGAGGGCTAAAGAAATGGCTAGAGAGCTATTGCTTCAACTAAGGGACTGCTCTGGTTATGTGATAAAAAACAAACAGTCAAAGATTGAGATAGTTGAGCAGATAATGCGGGAGATTGATCAAGAAGGCGAGCGAATACCCGGAACCATGTTGAAGTTGGTAGAAGATATGATTTCAAAACTCAGCACATAGCCATGGTTGAAGTCCAGCTCTTGTATATATTTAAAGTTGGTAGAAGATGGTTTCTCTTTTATTTCAAGCAAATCCACCCATTATACTAATGAATCAGAGTGTTATTCATCTGTTTTTTTTTTCACTAAAACTCTTCGAAAAATTTCCAAGTGTTTTACACTATTTAGCCTCCCACAACTTCGCACAGGGCCTTCAGAGAAACCGGAACCAGTGAAGTTTATAGAAGACTTCTCTTCATCATCAAACATGAGAATGAAATTGCTGCAAAAAGCTTCTTCCTATCACATTCTTCTTCTTTTTTTTTTTTTTATTACTGAATAAATCGATTCCACTGGTGTTGCGTTCTCTTCGGCATTTCGTCGAACACTTGACGTGCGTGCTTTCACTGGCAGACTAGAGAGCAGAACTCTTAAGAAAACACCTCATTTTCAGCGCACAAGAACTTCATAAACCATAAGAACACGTTTGATTCCATAACTTTTGATTTCCAAGGAAGAAGGAAGAAGGTTGAAGCGAAAATACGAAACGCAGAAAAACCGCGAAAGTGCCAACTAACATCTCTTCTAACCGTCGAATACGAAACGCAGAGAACCATTAAACCGACGTCGTTTCATCTTTATAATTGACCGGGCTTCCGCTAAGTTTATTCTTTCTAGCCCATTGGGCTATTCTATATCGGATAATTAGTAACAACATGCTCGACCCAGCTTCAGTTCTCTTTCTTTTTTTCATCGGTGGTCATAATATTTAATTATTTATTGCTATTAGTTTGCCAATTGATGATATCTGTAAGAATAATCGCGTAATTTTTTTTCTTATTAAAAAGTTCACATAATCTTTCAGTGGCATGATGGCATCTACTCTTTCGGTTTGCCTTTATTTTATTTTATTTTTTGGTTTTTTTCTTTGCTTTTAATGTATCAGTATAAGATACAATATTCATTTGTTTAATAAAAAAAAGAAAGAAGAAGAAGCATTTTCCAGCCCCCACCATTCCTTGCATAGTTGAATGGATAGTAATAATATTATAGTTATATGTGAATCCATCGACATATATACATGCAATTTAGCATCATTATCACATAGATTAACATAAAAGATTACTAGTCTAATGTTTATTCCATGTTCTCCTCTAACGTAAATGTAGCGTTAATCAAAAGCCAATCCTTACCATTGGTACTGAGAATGAATAAAAAAAATATCCATTACGTCCTGTTGTATTTGTATTGTAGTTTTGATATCGATGCGTATGAATATAAAATAGTTTTGTAATAGATATAGAAGATTGTACATGAACTTATTACACACACACACAAAAAAAAAATGAGTATTGTTTTTATGATATAAGGGAGTTTATTCATTCATTTTAATGAATTTGGATTTCCAAATCAAATAATGTGTTATTCAAGCATTGATTTTAATATCTTTATCAAAATCATGTGTTATTGGTTATATTATTTTTAAATACAAGTTAAAATCAAGTGTTATTCAACTTAAAAAATTTAGACATGGATTTGATTTCAAATTGCATTTGGTTGAATTTAAAACTGTTTTTCTCCTTAATAATACCAAAGTTGAAATCTTAAGTAAAACCTTACTATTTTGAATTGATTTAGAAAAATATATAATTAAGCTCTTCCAAACCTCTCTTCCATCTCATCTTACGTCTTCTATATTTTTTTTTTGTAAATATTACTTTTCTGTCAAATCTTCTATTTTTTAGGCAAACAAAACCTTTATATAAAAACTGTTTAACCTAACTCTTTTTAGTACAAACAGCTAATAAAAAAATGGGAGATTCACAACAAAATCGAGCAAAATCAACAGAGATAATATGTTAATCAGTGGCGAGCAACAATCCCAACAGATATGTGGAGAGATTCTATCAGTCATGAAAGTCATAAATGAAAAAATGAGATTTGTTTGGTTTTTAGCTCCTTATTATATTTTTTAAGTCATAGTTTTGTTTCTATCATAAGAAAATATATAGTTGTTTAATTTTTAAATCTTTTTTGGAAGATTTGAAAATCCACATTTTCAATTTTCATATTCAATATTTTTTATTTTAAAATTCATGAATTCTACATAAATTTCCAAATCTAACTTAAAAATCCAAATTCATTAAAATCGATGAATGAATAAATCCCCAAAGATAGTACATGAAAAGTTATTATGTAGTTTACTTTTCTTTACTGTAGGAATGGAATATAACGTCACAGAAAGGAAATGAGTATTGTTTTTGTTAGCGGATCACGGACAAATGATTGGTCAATAATACCATCTCCAACCATTAGAACAACGTTTAAGAGTTTCTAAAAAATATATATACATTTTATGTTATTTAGTGGAGTTATAAGAAGAGGTTCTAAACTTCTTCTTTAATTTTGTTAGTTATGATTCTAAAGGTTCTTAAATTAGAACCTCTTCTCTCTCTCACACTTTCTATTTTTTTATTAATAAATTTTCTAAGAACCTCTTTTTATACCCTTTTCTAGAACCCTCCGTTGGAGGTGCTCTAATAATTTAATAAACCATCAAATTTAATGGTCGACTACTGTTTTACCAATTTTCTCGTTTTTTTTTTGCAATTATACTTTTTGGAATATGTTTTAAATCAAAATTTGACCTTTTTACATTTTTTGCTTCTCTCATCTTATAGTTAAATAAAATCAACATATTATATAATAAAACTAGTTGTAAACGTTTTGTAATTATTTGACATAAATTTTATATAAGTTAAATCTTTATAGTATTTTTCTATTCGAACATTCAAATATTTTGTAATTAGTTTATTAAACAATTTATCTATCATATTATCATTCAAATTTAATGTTTGTGCTTAAAATTATGAATTATCAAACCTAAACCAAATACTATATGTGTCAACATATTTTTTTATAGTTAATATTTTTTTCAAAATTGCTTAAAATTGTGTTAAAATACTAAAATTTTCAAAATTTGTTTATACTATTTGAAAACGTCTGTTTAGTTATAATTAATCTATTACAAGATATAATTCTGGATTTAAAAATAAAATATACGATGGTTCGATTGGTGACACGAATCATTAGAATTTTTTAGTTAATAATGAATGATAACCGATAACAAAATAATCATAAATGGTAAAAAATAATAGTAAGAGATAACTGAGTGTGCCGTTTTTAAAATCACTTTTGTGATCGATAATTATTAAAATTATTCACTCCTTATTATTAAAATTATTCACTCCTTACCTCAACAATATGGATACCAATCATAATATATACTCCTTCTATTTATAATTAAGTGTTGTTTTAGTTTATTTCACGTAAATTAATAATATTTATAATTTATCATCAATATCTTTACTAATCACATATATCTATTTTTAATAATTACTCTTTTGATTATTTGAAGTGGATGGTATAATCGGTATTTCTATATAAAAGTTATATAGAAACTAAAACTAACGACATTTAATTTAAAATAAAAATTTAATCCTAAATGGAGGGAGTATTTATTTGTTTAGTAATTTTTATTGATTACATTGTGTGGAAGATGTTTTACTATACTTTTTAAAAAATTACTTTGTTTTGATGTCGGAATAATTTAAACAGTAAAAAATAACGATATAGAAAAATTGAGAGTACCGCTTTTGGTATATGTTTGTGATTGATAATTACTAAAGTGGTAAACGTTGTACCTCAGTAGTACGGATTACCAAAATCAAAACCTATATTTACTTGTTTAATAAAAATTTTATTTATTATATTGTACGGAAGATGTTTTACTATATTTTCTAAAAAATTTTTGATATTGGAATATTAAAAGATGGTACAAATTGTTTTTACTATATTTTCTAAAACATTTTTTATATCAACATAGTTAAAGTAGTAAACTTAATATCTCAGCAGTACGGATTACCACAATCCAAATAGTATACTTGTTTAGTAACTTTTTATTGATTTTACGGTATAGAAGATATTTTACTAAGTTTCTTTAAATTTGTAGTGATGTCAAAATATTTTAAAATGGTAAAAAATAACGGTAAAATATAACGATATAGAAATTGAAAGTATAATTTTAGATATTACATTTGCGATTGGTAACTATTAAAGCGGTTCATCCGTACCTTAGCAATACGAATTGCTAACCAAACATATACTCCTTCCATTTTAAAATATTTAATGTTTTAGAGAAATTTGTTTGTTTCAATGTTTTCAAATTTCAATGTAATTTTTAGTTATTTAATTGTAAAAGCACATGATCAAAAGAACTTTTATCAATTACAAGATAATATTTTAAATAAAATGTAATATTTTCTTTAACTTTTTTATTAATTATTTTTTCTAAAAATGATATGTTGTATTTTAAAATATAAAAGTAAATTTTTTGAAAGAGTGTGTTTTTACCTAAAACATCTTATATTTTGAAACGGATAGAGTATTTACTTGTTTAGTAAATTTTTGTTGTTTATATTGTTTGGAAGGTTTTTTACTATATATTCTTTAAAATTACTTTGTTTTGATGTATTTCTCTAAAAAAATTGACTATTAATATTTTGTTACATATAAATGTGAAATTAAGAAATAAATACTTAGAAATTTGTCAAATATTTTCCAAACTAGGAATGAAATGTTTATTACAAATGGACACGTGGCAGTATCTGAGCTTAAGCTGTTGCAGAGAACAACTACAAAACCGCACAGGCCTCCTTCATCTTCTTCAAGCTCTTGACACAAACCCCAAATCTCTGAGAATCAAAGCCATATTCGATCAATCAAGGTCAGCATTTTCGACTGCATCAACAGTCTCTCTCGATCTCTCTATCTCCATCTTCTCTCTCTCCCCGTCGTTCACAAAACTCGTTGTACTTCGGTGGCGCTTATTGAAATTTCAGCCGATCACCGAACTTGATTGGTTTGACTACGTTTATAATCCGTAGAGATTTTCCATAATCTGTCAAACTTTAGCTGAATCTAAATAATTCATTAATCTTTTTGCCGTCTCCTCATTTCTTAAGTTCTTCTCGGTTTCCCCAACTTACTTTTTGGATTTAAGTTTCGTTTTTTTTTCTTCTTCTGAATTTCATACGAATGATGATGAGTCTGAATTCTGATTAAAGGGTCGGTGAATTTGATAATGCATGCATCTGGGTTTTTTGGTGTAGCTGGAGTGGAAGAAAGTGAAAGTGAACCCATTCGTGAGGGGAATAAGATCGAGGTTAAGGCCAAAATCGATGCCTTTGAATGTAGTCAACGATCGTGATGGATCCTCTCGGGTTATTTTGACCGAGCCTAGCGGATCAACTGCTGAGGTTTGACTCTTTCCTCTCTTCTCTCGCTTAAACTTTCATCCAAAATTTGGGTCTCCTGAATTTCACCATAGAAAAAAGAAAAAAAAAACGGAATTTTGATTATAGCTTCGTGGTGGGAAGAAGAATCAACCTAGCAAACGGTGTATAAATTTTGATTTAGGACTAGAAAGGTTTTAGCTTGATGGAGTCTCAGTTTAGAAGATGTGCTAATTTTCTTGAATCTGGGTTTGAGAACACTTTCTAAGAGGTTGTATAGTTACAATTTTTTAATGGCTGGAAATGGTTTCAGGTGCTTCTGTATGGAGGACAAGTTGTTTCTTGGAGAAATGAAAGGAGAGAGCAGTTGCTTTATATGAGCAGCAAGGTAAACTTACAAACAAATCATCTAGATTTTTAAACTTGGGAAGCTAGGATTTGATTAATAAATATTCAATCTTTGCATTAAGATCTTTGGTTCCTCTCCTTCTCATGTCATCTATAAACTCTTTTGATATGTTGATAGAGATGAATGATGGATCCTTTTTTTTCTTTTTTCTTAACCAGCTTTCTTTTTCAGCATGTATCAGATAGTTTGTAAATTGTGCTTTTAGAGTAGAAAAATGAGAGTGCTCTGCTGCCCATCGAAGATGTTTCAACTTCCGTTAACTATGTTTTGTATTCATTATGTTTCCTTTAGGCGCAATTGAAACCACCCAAGGCGATCAGGGGAGGGTTACCTGTCTGCTTTCCACAGGTTAAACATCTTTCAGATCATTTTTAGATACACTGACTAATGTTTTCCTCTGCCGGCATCAACCATGTTTTGTCGTCTTTGAAGTTTGGAAATTTCGGTGCACTTGAGCGACATGGATTTGCGCGGAACAGATTCTGGTCTTTTGATAAGGATCCTTCGCCTCTGCCTCCGGCTAACCAACAATCAACTGTTGATTTAGTATTGAAGTCTAATGAAGATGATTTGAAGATATGGCCCCATAGGTGTGTACAGTTGATATTCCTGTTATTCCATTTCAGTTTCATCATCTCTTGGCTTAATTTGTCTGTGCCTAATTTTGTTGCAGCTTTGAACTTCGTGTTCGCATATCTATCAGTCCTGGAAAACTTACTATAATCCCGCGTGTGAGGAACACTGACACAAAGGCATTCTCCTTTATGTTTGCACTTCAAAACTATATATATGTATCTGACATATGGTATGTCGCCTTTCATCCGTTTATTTGTGCCTCATTTAAGCCATCATCATGATCAAAGCTATTGTTGTTGTCTCGGATTTCTTTTAATCTGCTCTCTAATCGAAGATTCCTTGAGAATATGCATTTAAGTTACATCATGTGGCATCTAATTTGCAGTGAAGTTCGGGTTGAGGGTCTGGAGACACTTGATTATTTGGATAACATGATGCGTAGAGAAAGATTCACGGAGCAGGCTGATGCACTTACCTTTGACGGCGAGGTAATGTGATGCACATGCATGCCTTGCTTAAACTTTGTCCTACAAACAGAATCCAATGTAACGTCAATAAACCCTTATAGATTGATAGAGTGTACTTGAACACGCCGACAAAGATTGCCATCATAGATCATGAGAGAAAGAGAACTATAGAGTTGCGAAAGGAAGGCATGCCAAATGCAGGTGCGTAAAGACTAGTTTTTTTTTTCCCCTTGATCCAAATGGATGAACAAAAAAATGTGAAGTTTGTTTCTTATGTGTTGATGGTATCTTTGGTATGAGCAGTTGTGTGGAACCCGTGGGATAAGAAGGCCAAGAGTATTGCGGATATGGGAGATGAGGATTACACAACGATGCTTTGTGTAGATTCTGGTGCTATAGATACCCCGATTATGTTGAAGCCATGTCAAGAGTGGAAAGGGAGACAAGAGCTCTCCATCGTCTCCTCAAGCTACTGCAGCGGTCAGCTCGATCCACTTAAGGTTCTTTATGGGGATCACTGAAATCATACTTGGAAACATAATCAGTCTTATATTTGTTTAGTTGTCTTCATGGATAAAGCTATGATTCCCAAACAAATTTGATATGATTTGTTTGGAGCTATTGCTCTTTCTGAGTTTCTGACCGACACACAGAGAGAGATGGGCAAATGTAGTATTTTGTAATGTTGCCTTCTGTGTGACGGTCAGCGACTCAGCCATGTGTATGGTTTACCCTGAAACATCAGTTTTATTATATTTGAATAATCTCTTCTTCTTCTTCACGACTATTTGTTTTCTGTATCACTGTCGATGACTCTTCTTCTTCTGCATTCGATTTTCAAGCGATCAAACTTTATAAGCCGATGAAAACATTTGCTCTCGGCGCCACTAGTCACTTAAATCACATTTTTACTCATTTGTGATGATGATGATTTAATAGTCAAATAAATCATTATTAATTTGGTTAATTTTTGGCCGTTGCTTCTATTCCATTCCATATGATATGGTCAAGACTAGATGTAGGGATTAAATTGTATCTATAATGGATACAAATAGATAAATTTACTAGCACATTTTGGAAATCATGTCCTAAGATATTTTCGGTAACTTGTAAAAAAAAAAAAAATCCGGTTTTATGCAAGTCCAGGTGAGAATTCTCTGTATTTTACATTCACAGTCATTTATTGTAGTGGGTCCTTTTCTAATCAGTAAAAGAACAAAAGGGGTAAAAACTAAAATCAAAAGTTTGTAGCTTGGTGATCAAGGTAGCATTGGCCCTACAAAAACTATTTGTTTACGAATTTCCATAACCTAAAAAGGCTCTTTACTGCTTCGGAGTTGAACAGAAGCTCACAAATCTCAGGTTCGTATCCAAACCAAACTCTAGTCAAGCAAAGTCAACACTAAAATACAATCTCCGAGCCTGACGTTGCTAGTTGTGTTCTTGAGAAGCTTTCCTCGAACCTTAGGTTCGGAAGTAAACGAACCTCTCAATAACTCCACTTTCCCGCTCATCGACACACGTATATACCTTTCTCGTTCTCCAAAGTCTCCGCCTTTTGTCTCTGTCCATTTTACTTAGCCTAGTGGAGAAACAACTGTCTCTCTCTCTCGAAATCGTTTTTTTGTAGGTTATGGAGAGGTAAGCTTGAAAACCTTAAATCCAATGTCAACATCTGTTAAAAATCCAGATCTTGTTGATATGATTTCATTCGAACCCTAAACCGATTCCGATTACATCTATCATCTTTTTGAGACTTTTTTTTTATGTTGGGTTATGAATAAATCCAAAATTTTCAACTATTTCTCTTCTATCTTGGGCATCACCTGTATTTTTGTTTCCTCTGTTTTCAGCTTAAGGCTTTGAATTTTATGTTGTTCTCAGAGTAGTTTTTTGGTTTTCATCTTTAAGAAATTCTGTTTTGTTTTATTAGTCATTAAATATTTTTAGCAATTAGTCTCTCTAAAATTTAAGAAAACTAGTTTTGAGTGTGTTAACCAATTTTCAAAGAAAAACTAAAAACTCTCTTGTTTTAATTTCTTCCTCAAAAACTTCTTTTTCACCAATATTATTTTATATATTTTTGTATATAACAATATATATATATATATATCTACTACGTTTTGACTTACTTGGATTCAACCACTAGTTCAATATGATATTGATTATAAGCATTTACCTAAAAATTTACTTTTCTATTTTATTTCATGAAATAAATTACATATATACATTTTTTATGAATAATCCTTCTTTCTTGTTGATAAAGATTTGATGATTAACCATTAACATCCAAAAAAAAAAATTTATGAGGTTTTTATGTTTTATAGAAATATAATGATTTTTAAAGAAAGATATACTCATTTTCGTAATTTTAAACACATAAACAAAACTAATAGCCAAAAATCGTATGTTATATGCCCAGTTTTCTTTAAAAAGAAAGAAAATCTATAGCAAGAAGTCAAGAACCAAAAACAAAAAAAAAAAACCCCAATAACCCATTTAAAAACTATTGCCATTCATATATAGCCTAAGAATTTAGAGAAACTTTGAGTGATTCTTGATATCTGTGTTCATTTCCGACAAGAAATACTCGAGTCTATTACCATAAACATGTTTTTAAATCTTTGGCTTTGCTCTTTTCACTAAAACTATGAAAACTCTACGCAGCACTTGGATTGTGGATGGTCCATGGATCGCGAGGAATGTAAAGAATGCGTCTGTGTCTTCAGCTCTGCAGATTAAAGACTGTGGAGCTTATATTAACTGCCCTAACTGCTCTTACCGCGTCGACAACAGCAATGTGAAGAATAATTTACACTACCTGTAACTTCAAGCTTATATATGGCCATGTCTGATCTGAGTACTGAGTTGGGTTTTTTCTTGGTTTTGGGTTTTTCAGGTATTGAGTACTCCATGGCCAGGGCTTCCTAAAGGTGTGAAATTCGAGCCAACGGATGAGGAAGTGATCCAGCATTTAGAAGCTAAGTGTGGGATTGATGGCTTAAAACCACCTCTTCTTATCCAAGACTTTATATGTTCAGTGACCGAAGATGTTGGTATCAATTACACTCACCCTCAAAACCTTCCAGGTAATATTAACAAAAACCGTCCGTTAGTTTGCTGTTTCAAGTTGTTAATTGAGTACGTAATCAATCACTCATTAAAATGTTTGTAGGTGTGAATAAAGATGGAATTAGTGTCTTCTTCTTTAACAAGACGGCACATGCATACCAAAATGGGCAGAGAAAGAGGAGAAGGATCACACCAACTAGTTTGACAGATGAAACGGTCCGTTGGCACAAGACTGGTCAAACCAAACCGGTGATGCTCAATGGAGTCCAAAAGGGATGCAAGAAGATCATGGTGCTCTACAAGAGCGCGAAAAAGGGATTAAAACCCGAGAAATCTAACTGGGTTTTGCACCAGTATCACTTGGGAACGGAAGAAGGCGAGATTGGGGAATTTGTTGTTTCTAAGATCACATATCAGCAACAAAAGCAACCGGAGAAAACTATCGATGAGACTGAGAGTTTTGGGTTTCGAGGTGGCCCAAGCACGCCGAAAAATACTACTCCTACACAACCTAGACCCGTGATTTCTGTAGATGAGCATGAAAGAGCTGATGATGATAATACTAAGATGGTTCTTGATCCATTTGATCAGGTTAGTTTCTTTCTCTGCAAGTATCGTTGATGATTTTTCTTGCATTATGGTTTATGTTTTCTGGTAACATCAGGGACCGGAGAACATTCCAGAAGCTTCTTTTGGTTTGAAATCTGAGAAAAGAGCTCAAGTGGCAGGGGATTTGAGTGTTGTTGAAGATGACTTGGTGTACAAGAAATTGGTAGCTTCGTCGTCCCTTGTGGAAAAGAACCCTAATTTTGAGAATTTCAACATCGGATCAAGAAACCTTTCAGTTTCAGATTTGGAGAATCCATATTTAGGGGCTCTCCCTGATTTCCTTTCGGTGAGAACCTAAAAGAACACACTTTTTATATTTAGAAAATCATTGAGAAACTTGAAACTAAGGTTTTTTACGGATTTTGCAGTTTGCTTCTGATGAGGACAGCTTATTGAATTTATTGGGATGGTTTTGAAGCGCAGAAGTAAGTAGAAGAAATTGTGTGTTACTTGCATTTTCCTAAATAAACGACAAGAAAATCGAGAGAAGATGATTAAGAACAAAGGCAAAAGCATTGATGTTAAATAGAATATATTGGCTTTCTGTTTTCCAGTTTTCCTTGGAATGTCCTTTCTTCTTCCTACGAACTTTGTTTGTTGTTGTTGTTGTAGTAGTTTACTATGGTGGTTTTGTTATTTTTGTAGTTGTAGACAATACAGTTTCAATGACTTCAGAGATATCCTACGGTTTCTTATAGTCTCAAGGCATGTCAACTGGGATTTGCGAACTTCCGAAGCTCGTTACTTTTACGGAGTTGAACAGAACGTTAAAAATCTAAGGTTCGCATCCGAACCAAACCCTAGTCAAGCTAAGTTAACTTTAAGATACATTCTTCGAGCCTGTATAAGTGTGGGATTGATGGCTGTAAACAACATTTTCTTATCCAAGACTTTATATGTACAGTGACTGGAGATGTTGGTATATCAATTATACTCACCCTCAAAACCTTCCCGGTAATATTAGTTTGGTGTTTCAAGATGTTGGTTTTTTTCCGTGCTTTATAGTTTATGTTTTCTGATAAAATCAGTGACTGGAGAGATTGAAGAAGCTGATTTTTGTTCAACATCTGACAAAAGAGCTCAAGTGCCAGGGAATTTGAGTGATATTGAAGATAACTTGGTATCCAAGAAAATTGAAGCGTTGTCCCTTGTGGAAAAGAACCCTAGTTTGGTATAGGTATATTAATATACCTAGTAATTGTGTTTGTTAATAAGAAAAATACATTAAAAAGAAAAGTGTATCAACCTAGCTAGTGATCCATAATTGAACCAATCTATTTAAATATCTCCCGTTTTGATTTTTAATTTATATATTTTCTATGAAAATTGTAATACACGTGTAGATTATAATTCTTGGAAAAAAATACCACGTTTTCAAGTTTTGTTGTAAAAAATACTACTATTATGTTAATATTTCAAAAATACCACCAAAAATTTTGATTTCCAAAAATACCACAAATACAAAAGATTAATTTTAAAAATTTTATAATTTAAAATTTTAGGTTTGGGGTAGTGTATAGATTTTAAAAAATAATTCTAAAAATATGAGGTTAAAAGATTTGTGATATTTTGTGGTATATATAGAAATTTCTAAACTTTATGGTTTTTGTAAAAATAAAATGTAATTTAATGGTATTAATGAGAATTGCATTTCTTATTATACAATTATCTCATATAAAAGGAAAAAAAATACTCAAATCAACATTAATTAAGTCTTTTTCGCCTTAATCAACATTTTATCGCAATCATAACAAAATAACTATGTCTCTCGATAGAGTTATTTATATCATCGTCGCCGTACCTCTCTGGTGGTATCTCAGAATCACTTCTCTCTTACGCGTTGTTGGGTATTTGAGGTATGTTAAGATTTTTTGTTGTTGTTGTTGTATCGTATGACATCATTAAATTTCTTTTATCGCAATCATAACAGAGTCTCTCGATTATGTTTTTGCAGCCGAATCGCCTCTCTTCAATCACCGTCATTGGGTAAGTAAGAATCCGACGTAGTAGACTCGCGAAACTACAACTTTCTTGAGGTACGCTAGGTCGCTGACTCGCCGGAACAAGATTCAATATTAAGATTATTTGTGTTGTTGTTATCGTCTGTGTGATAACGATGTCGTTAAGTTTATTTTTCCGCGGGAATCTCAAAGACAAAATATTGTGTTGCTGTGTGATATTGATATGTAGAATTATACTATTAGGGTCACATATTATTTTATTTTTTGGAGACGTGCAAAAAGTGTTCTTTAATTAATCATGGAACATAATAAAAACAAATTTCTTGAATAAACTCTTTATTCGGTTTATTCCGGGAATAAAATTTCCAACTCCGAGAATAAATTATGTTTTTTTCGTTGTTTGAGTGACTTTTTGGATTACCATCGGTCTCTTTGGCTGCCTGTTTTCATCCTCGTCTTCATTGCTTTGACACTTTTCAGTTACTTTATTTACCACAAGCTGGTTCAGGCCCTATCCCTTTACTGTAAGGTAAAGCATGCAGAACAAGATTGAGACATGTATTGCGACGTTTGAAATGAAAATAATTTAATTTAAATATAAATATAAATATGAGAAATAATTAATTAAGAATTTAAAGAAAATAGAAATATTATAAAATTTTCAATTAAATCCAATTCAAATTGCTATAAATAGGAGTACAGTTCTTAATTTTTCCTCGTACATAAGAAAAAATAATGTTGTTGGTTTATTTCTTTATTTTTATGTTGGTTTATTTATTTTTGTTTTAAATTTGTTTTTTTTATGATTCATATATGTAGTAAGTTTTGAGTGAAATAAGAAGTATGGGAGTACTGTTTTAACACTCCAACTTTTCATCTAAAGCAAAACCAAAATTTCAGTTTAAGCTATCATCTAAACAATTGAACAATCAATCTGAAAACGCAGAGAGATTCTGTTTGGATCTTAAATTTATGAATTGATGAAGCTTTGAAGATAAAGAAATTGAATATCTGTAACATGATGCAACCAATAGCCGCACTTTGACCGCTTCAATTATATAATTATTCGATTTGGTCTCTATCTCTTACCAATCTCTTACAAGTCCGTCACCAGGCAACATCCGGAATTAAAAAAAATGAAAAATAATAAATAAAGATTACAAAGAATCTCATGATAATGTAAAGAAATCACTAAATTGTACAGACTAAAAAGCAAGAGTATGAAAAGAGTTTGAAAGAGAGAAATAGATAAGAGAGAAAGAAACTATTCCAGCAAAACTTCCCAAAACAACATGGGAGAACATGGTCAGTATGATTATAAGCAAACAAGGTTATATACCCTCACGAGAGATAATGCTGAAACAAGAGACTCCACTTATCAGATCACTCTGCTCCAGTTCCAATCAACTGTACCATCCATCCTCTGTTTCACACTCCCCACTCTACTGATAAGCCCAAATTACCTAACGACTACAAAGACTGATAAGCACAAAACCTTATCAGCCACTTTCCCTTATGCAATTCCCAGGTAATAAGTATTTGTAACTCTCAGCTTTTTCGATCAGATGAGCTGGGAGATGAACAGCGGAATAAGACCGCGGGATTGGACCTAGTTTCCCGATGATTTCCCTGAATGTATACTCTTCAGGAAGCATGTCGAACAGATCTGTTCCTCTACATATCACATCTTGGATTCTTTTTGGGTTTAGATAATGAGAGAATCTGACCCGGTCGTTGTGACTGTAGGCTTTCATCTTGAAGATGAACTCGCTGATGCGCCTGAAACAGAAACTGCAATGCCAACCTGAATCTGCTAAAAGAGTGTTGCCTTGACGGAAATGAGCGTATCGAGTTTTCCCAGGCTTGTATTGATGAATCGAAGCTCTCCAGCTTTTGTTGTCGACGAAATACTCGAAGGAGTATAAGTAGTTTTTAAACTGCAGATGAAGAATCGGTGGGTACCCGTCGCACCATCTAAGCAGATTGATGGTATGAGCGCTCGGGATCTCATCAACATCAGACATTATCAACAAATCGTCTTCTTCTATACCCGCGAGTCTGATCAGCTGATCCAATGCAATCCTCTGGTATGCTTCTTCAACAAAAGGGTTTTCGCCTTTCTTGAATCTTCCTCCAATGTTCCCATAAGTCAGCCTCGGCTCAACAAACTTGAACATCCCCCGGTTTCCAGCGAAAACCAACGGTTTAGGCAAACCAGTGAAAGTGGAGTTTGATTCAAGAATCACAAACTGTGTTATGTAAGGATACAGCTCTTTCCACCGGATAGTGAGCATATCAACTTCATTGCTAAACAACACAGCATCAAAGACCCTTCTTGGAGATTCCCGGTGCTTCCAGCCATGAAGACCGCAGAGCGTTTCCATGGTGGCATTCTCGTGATAGTAATGAGGAAGCGTTTGAAACGGCTTGGGAGGCGATTCCCAAAGCGGTCTCAAGAAATATGTGAGTTTCTGACCATGCAGATAGACTCCGAAGATGAAGATCGGCACAATGGTGAAGAAGAAGATATAAGTCTTGAAATCAAGTCCCCTAAGAACACATCTAACCCTTGAGAAGGCCTTTGCTGCTCGAGAACCATCCTGCAAAAAAACAAAAACCAACCCAGGAAAAAACTCAGAAAGTTTCACACAAAATCAGAGAATTAAACAATGAAGAATCAAATATATAATATCAACAACAGTTTATAATGTCCCTTCAGAATCGAAAAATCTCTTAACGATCACAAATTTAGATTCCAATTCGAAATAACAATATCACAATCCTTCTAACGCTACAGAGATTTGTAAACACAAAGAATCAAACCCTAAAAATAATTACTTCCAAAATCCAAAACCAATTTGTTTGGGGATAATAATCAATAAAAACAAAACCTAAAATTGTTCATAAAATTTTGTAAGACAAAAGAGTCACTTTAGACATTTGCTTCAAATTCTACATATCTTTCAGACAGAAGACAATCGAGAGAAATCATACAATCGTCCTCTCAATTCTTAAAATCACAATCACAATCAGAATCGCGAAAAGCAAAACCACATTATCACCAATTCTCATCCAATTTCAAAGGAACAAAAAAATTGGTATCAGAATCGCGATTTCCTCAATGCCAAACAAGGCAACGAACAAAAACCAAAACCGATTATTTACCAAATCGATAAGAAATTAGAGAAAAATTACGGAAACCAAACAGAGATTAGGGACTCAGAACTCACCTGTCCACAAACATCTTCGCAGATATCGTCCGTCTTCTTAGAACTATAGTATCCATCGGACATGATTTTACCCACAAGGAAAAAAAAAAAGAGTTTTCTCGGGAAATTTTGACGAAGAATAATCTGGGACCCCGAAAATCAAATTTTTAAGAGAAACTCAAAAACAATAACACACAAACAATATATATAATTAAGAAGAAGAAAAAACAGAGAAGTCTGGGAGAATAAATATCCGATAAAATCTCTCTTTAATCTAATCCCCCTCCTCTTAGGAAAACTGTAACGCCAATTATAGCCGTTTGATGCTTTTTCGTTTATATATATTCCTAAAACTGCTGGAATTTATTAATTTTATTGACAGTTAATTACGGGGAAAATGTTATTAGTTTAAACATAAACAATTAAGGGTTAGGAGGACTTGGAAACAAAAAAAAAAAAAACAAGGGAAATATTATTATTAAAAGGAAAGAAAAAAAAAAAGTACCCCTCGGATGTTACTATAAGCAGGTCTGGATATTGATCCGACGGTCAGAATGTTTTTTTACCCTGCCGATCTGTCAATAAGCTATTTGTCACCACATAAAAGAAATTAAAGTTTATAAATTGGACTAATGCCGTATATTTGGTGATTATTGAGGTGTTTTCAAGGTTGTAAAACATACGAGAAATGAATTTCAATTCTATCCAAATATTTTATTATTTTTAATTTGCTTACATATTTTGAATTGTGGTAATGATTTAATTAAATAAATAAAGTTATGCATACAAATTGTAGCCAATACTCAATATAATTAATTAATTATTGAGTTGATAAGTTTGGACATTTGCATTTTTTTAAAAATGTTTACCTAAATTCACATTATCACGCGTTTTTCAATAACCTAAGAAAATGAACTTTTGATAGAAAATACTCCGTTTTTTTTGTTGATATTTACTAAAAATATCAGTATAATATTATACGCTAGTTGATATAAATCGAAATATAAAAGGTATTGGACTATTGAGTTTTTTTCCTGGTGATAATTACTATTTACTAGTATGATATACTAATTGGCAAATAAAGAAAATAAAATTATTTGTTTGAATTCGGTCTTCGTCTTCATATTCTTGCAAGTCAATATCACACGTTACCAGAAATATAGAATCTTTAATTTTCTTAACATTAGATAGATAAAACCTATTTGCCCAAAAAAAAAAGATAGATAAAACCTCTCTTTTTTTTTCTTTTTTTTTCGACGGCAGATAGATAAAGCCTCTTTTCTTAATATTAGATTAATAGCAGTTTGATTTCCAAATATATTAAGATTAGGAATATACTTTATTTAATGTGATTGATTACTTGCAATGTCAAACAAAAATAGATAGTAAATTTGAACCGAGTCTTCGTCGTTTTCTAGCTAGTCAATATTATATGTTCCAACTTCCAAGTGACCGAGTAGTACTATCGTGATGCATATATATATGAAGACGGAAGAACCCTACTTCTTTTTCTTTTTATTAAATAGAAATTCAAATTTATATAACAGTTTTGCTAAAAGCTTTTACGATATACGATGTTGACAACATGATTACCTAATTTTACAGGGATGTGAGTCATGTGACATGTTAAAGTATTATATATTTAAATAGGTAACCTAAACTTGACAAAATAAAATTAGTTTTTTTTTTGATAAGTTAGTTGTACTATGATTAATTTTATTATCTGTTTAATCTTTTTGCATATTTTCTCAATTTTATAATTTTGAAAAATTACGATTTTTATCATGAGATGTTATCATTTAATGATATAGATAATCAACTGATCATATATAATAGTTAACAAAATTTAAGCTTTTCGTTTGTTTGTTACTTTTAGTATAATACATTTTTTTCCTTCTTATAGTTAATAAAGCTCTCGATATTTTCGTTAAAGAATATCTCAGTCTTATTGACTAATACTAATAAATTAGAATACTCAAGTGGAAACCTTGGAACCGGTCTCTACGACTCTACGGTAACCCAAAAGCGTTGGATTTGGGTTCGTGAGTATCACGAAATGATGTCTCATCCACCATACGAGACGACCAGTTACTGCGTCCTACTATAACTTTTCTATTTATTTTCTAAAAATATTATATAATTAGTTATCTTTTCAGATAATTCGAATATATACATAGATAAGAAAGGACTGAATGATAATGCGAGCCATATTTTTTAGTTTTGCAACTAGTATACGTATATATGGAATTTTCTATCTGACCTCTTTACATTTTCTTCTCCATTTTTACCATAAAAATATAAAATTATATTTATGTTCAGGTTTCTCAACTATTTTTCTTTTTTTTACAAAACATATTATGGGTGTTTACCGATTGCGACACAACGAATATACTAAAACAAACCACTCTAATACAAATCATGATCCAATTATTTGAAGATCGATCTAAGCATTGGAAATTAATTAGATGACTGTGCATTGAAATTTGATTATATCTTTTCAACTTTTGACTATATATATTAAATACTACGTGTTGTTGACAAAAAAAAAATATATACTACGTGTAAGTAATTGTTGGTTTCCTGTTTCTTTCAACCCCCGAAATTGTCAACACAAATAAATGAAAATGTGATATATCGCGGAATAAGCAAGAAAAAGGACGATTAGTATAGGAAACTTCAGAGGAAATACCGTACTTAATACTTATGATTAATTTATCAAATACATATATATATATATATATATGTATTATGGAAAAAGGAATGATCCAAAACATTGATAGGGTTAGAAACAAA
This sequence comes from Cardamine resedifolia, assembly GCA_014578085.1. Lineage (NCBI taxonomy): Eukaryota > Viridiplantae > Streptophyta > Magnoliopsida > Brassicales > Brassicaceae > Cardamine > Cardamine resedifolia. The sequence continues at coordinate 85,137 of VBRH01000030.1, read as the reverse complement.
AAAGAACTGTGGATCCAACAACCCTGGACCCCTGGACTCGAATGGAATGTTTGTTGACCCAACAAGTTAGATTAGATCTCCAACGCTCTCTTCACAGTTAACTATATATATATACATATTAATTATATCGACCATATAGTTTACAAACACGCGTACACGAGGAGTAAAACCTGGTTCATCAGCTTTTTACATACGATCACACCTACCAATTTTGTAACAACATGTTTTGTCCCTTTTAAAAATTTTCAATTCTTTTTGTTTTGTATGCTTACTTATTGTATAACTCTCATTGAGTTAGAGCCAATTGGTTGGGAAATCACCAATTAATATATGTATACTATATGTATCTCTAATCTCTTGTGGGAGGGGGTTGGGTATTTTTGGTTTTCAGGTCATTTTGGTTTTCAGGTCTAGTTGGCTCAGAATTTCACCTAAGCAGAATAGTTCGGTTTGGTCTAGTTACTAGCAAAACAGATAAAAATATATAGTTAATTAAATTAAATAATAAATTTAATTTTGCGATATGAACTGATAACGAATTTTTGGTTTATTATGTTCATTTGAACTATGTATATTAGTTTTGATTCGGTTTTATCATTTTAAGAATACATACCAACTACTATAGAACTAAAAGTTCGATGGATTTAATTCGGTTCAGATTGATGTCCAGTGTTCATGGAACACATGAACTTAAATTTCAGCATAAAGGCCTAAAGATCTATATAGATAAGGCCCATCTAATTAGTTTATTTTGGTCAAAGAGGCTCCTCAAGTTATTAAAGAAAAGTTAGAAACTACTTAACTGTATACTAATCAGACATCGCGACTTGACGTGTCATGGTCATCAGGTTACGTATCCAGCGGGACCCATGGGTTTGAAGATAAGTTTGGAACCAGCTATATAAATTTGGCTCTGTCTTATGAAACCGTCTTCCACTTGAGGTTACAAAATGGATCGGAGTCCGAAATCGGCGATGTCTGGCAAAGATAAGGGCGTCTTAGAGCATCGTTCGTTCGCTAGAATCGGGTTTCTGGGAAACCCTAGCGATGTTTACTTCGGCCGCACGATTTCTTTTACCATTGGTAATTTCTGGGCGTCGGCTAAGCTTGAGCCATCTGATCATCTTTTGATTAAGCCTCATCCATTTCATGATCTTGTCCAGTTCGACTCTCTTGACAATCTCGTACGCATTCACAAACTGATCTGACATTATTTGTTTCTGCTCGACATTGGATTGTTTCTCTTATTTTGCAATGTACTTGATTAACTGAGATTTAGAGGTGTGATTTTATATTTTCATTTTATTGGTTTTGATTGAACGATTAGTTTCAATATATTTTTTAACTGGTTTTGATCTGGTTAACGTTTTCTAGATTTTATCTTGTTTGATTTGGTACCGGTTTACAAGGACCCGGCTCGGGTTCCATCTCTTCTTTTGTGTTCTTGTGGATTGTTAAACAATGGTTTCAAAACAACTCAAATATAATTAAAACTCTTTAACCTCTTAATTATGGTCTTCATAGTTGTAACATTTGTGTCTCTCCTTGTTAGGTTTATCGATTGGAAAATGATGGATACTACGGAGGCGTAAGGTTGCTAAGGGCGATTTGCAAAGAGTTCCGCAACTATTGCAAATATAATGCCATACAACTTCATGAAAAAAACTTCACTCTATCTTATGATACCAATATCCCAAGACAGGTCTTTTTTACAAACTTCTTCTTTCTTTTTGTTTTCGTTTGTTGTAAATATTGAATTCAGGTTTTGATATATGTTAAAACGGAGGCCATTATTTTTGTGATGTTTTGCAGACGGGGCTTTCGGGTTCTAGTGCAATTGTATCTGCTGCTCTTAGCTGCCTTCTCGACTTCTACAATGTCAGGCAGTTAATCAAAATAGAAGTCCGACCAAACCTTATCCTTAATGCGGAGAAAGAATTTGGTATTGTTGCAGGTCTTCAAGACCGTGTTGCCCAAGTCTATGGTGGTGGTCTTGTTCACATGGTGCGAATAATCTTTGCAACTATTAATTATGAAAGTTTTGATTATGGATTTGCTCGTGGTTTGATCTTCTTTGCTCTTGCAGGATTTTAGTAAAGAGCATATGGATAAAGTTGGATATGGGATTTACACTATAATGGATATCAATCTTCTTCCTCCACTGCATCTCATCTATGCTGAGAATCCTAGTGACTCTGGGAAGGTTAGAGTCTTAGAGAGCTATTACACTATAATGTGATATCAATCTTATGATGTTATTACTTTCCTTCTGAGCCATTGCTTGATGCAGGTACATAGCACGGTTCGTAGAAGGTGGTTAGATGGTGATGAGTTTATAATATCATCAATGGCGGAAATTGCAAAATTAGCAGAAGAAGGTCGAACTGCATTACTTAAAAAAGATTACTCCAAACTCAAGGAACTCATGAACCGTAATTTCGACCATCGAAGGTAATGAATTAAAAAAATAAACCATCTATATATATATACACAGAATGCAAAACTAAACTAAACGTTGACACAAATCAACATTTTTTAAAAAATATCCAGGAGTATGTTTGGAGATGAATGTTTGGGAGCTATGAACATAGAAATGGTGGAAGTGGCACGTAAGATCGGTGCAGCTGCAAAGTTCACTGGAAGCGGAGGAGCTGTGGTGGTTTTCTGTCCTGACGGGTCACCTCAGGTCAAACTTCTCGAAGAAGAATGTCGGAAATCTGGATTTATACTTGAGCTCGTACAGCTTGTGCCTACGCGCCTCAACAATTCTGATCTTAAGACTTTATCAAAGCCATGAGTTTTGTTACATCTTAAGACCTCTTATGCTAAGAACAAAAACATGGTTCTTCAAGGATCTTGAGTTCAATGTCCGTTGAGCTTAGTCTATGTACTAAAAATTTATTTCATAAGAACTAATTTATTTTTATATTAACATTATTTTTTATACAGTTCGTTTACTATCAATTAGTCTTTAATTTTTTTTTTTAATCCATAACATTGGATGGTGACAACACTCTTAGTAGTTAGTACAAACCAATATGCTACATGTTCTGGTCAAATAGACTTTTTGACCCTTGATAAATTTCAAGTAGAACTGATCTGAAGCGAAAACATAAATTAGCAGATGCTAGTACTAAACCGAATGATTAATCACTAAATCAAACAATTAAATGAAGCTTCTAACGACATACCAACGACGTGCCGTCTCAGAGTTTTACAAAAAAACATCGTGTCGTTTCCATTCATCATTCCACATTACACAGTCCATATCAGCTTCTCTTCTCCGTTGGGGGAGGTGGATTCGTTGCTTCACCCGCCTCCAGCTTCCATCCGTGTTCTCACTAATGGCGAAATCTCTACACTTCACAAGACTACTGTCTTCTTCAGCAAGAATGTCTGTGACTTCTTCTCCCATATTTTTCTCAGTAAAACCAAGGAGAAACATCTATAAACCCTACTTCACTTCTCTTTTCCTTTCCACAACATCTACTCCATACCCACTTCAATACGAAATGATCATCAATCGTCCCACACAGTCTTCTCTCTCTCAGACCCGTCGTCGACCTCCTCGAGCAATCGAATCCGGTTCGCCTGACCCAGCAGAGCCGGAATTTGATTCCTGGGTTGATAATAAGCTGGCTTTGGAGCGTGAAAAGGGTCGACCCGGTTCTGGAGATCCGGAAATGGATAAAGCGAAGAGGAAGTACTACAGTAAGAGAAGGAAGAGACTATACGGGTCTGATTCAGAGGATGAGAATCGAAAATCAGATGATGGATTTGTGGAATTGAAACCTCAAGTTGTTGAATTTGATAGGTTACATCAGAGAGAAGAGGAGTTGTATTTCTATGATACTTTTGCTTATCCATGGGAGAAAGATAAGCATTATAAGATGGTGTATCAGTTAGAGAAGAAGTATTTTCCTGATCAATGTTTAGATAAGGCTTTTTTGCAACCTGGAGAATCTTTGAAGAAAGCTGATAATGATTCTGGGAAAGTTAGAGGGAATAAGAAAGTAACAAATGGTGGGAAGAGAAATGAGGTTGAACGAATTGGTATGGAGAATTGTGATGAGGATGATGGTGGTGATGACAAGTTGGTGTTTTTTGATGAAACGAAGAAGAAGCCAGAGGAGGATGTTGTTACTGAGAAGAAAGTGGAACAGTTCTTTAAGGGTTTGACGAAATCCCCCAATGAGAAAGGTGTGGCTAGTGGTGGTGGTGGTGATGGAGAACCTTTCCTTGTGACGAGAAATGGTGAACTTCCTCCTAGATGGGATGGTCCTAACGGTACAGTGCTTTTGGTGAATAAACCCAAAGGTGAGAAGCAATTTGTGTAATCTGTCTTGCCTTTTGAAATGTTATGTGATTTGGTTATGGTATTGTTCTCACTTCTCAGGATGGACTTCCTTCACTGTCTGTGGTAAGCTACGACGATTAGTCAATGTGAAAAAGGTTCGTACTTCGTGCTTAAATCCTTGTCTAGTCCAAGTTTTGAATTTGTTGGCTTTTTTCGCATCTAGCTGATAAGTATTTCGCAGGTGGGTCATGCTGGAACACTTGATCCCATGGCTACTGGTCTATTAATCATCTGCATCGGTAAAGCCACTAAGGTTGTTGACAGGTTCGTGATTTCTTAATCCAAAGTTTGTGCTTATGTTTCTATCAATGAGGATTTACAGAAAGAAAAACATTACAAGCCCTCTGTATCTGCAGATACCAAGGTATGATCAAAGGTTATAGTGGAGTTTTTCGTCTTGGTGAAGCCACTTCAACTTTAGACGCTGACTCTCCTGTACTCTAACGACCCATTTCCTTACTTTCATGGTTCATTTCTACATTTTATGAGTCATTAGAGTTTGCTCAACCATACTATTGCTCCAGGTGATTCAACGAGAGCCTTGGGAGCATATTAAAGACGATGACATTAAGAAAGCTTTGACATCATTTCTTGGAGAAATATGGCAAGTTCCACCGATGTTCTCTGCGATAAAAGTGAGCATTGTTCAATCTTAAACCGTTCTTTATCATGGATTGCATTCTTTTCTAGTTTTATAACTCTATAATTTCTGTTTAGGTTGGAGGCGAGAAGATGTACGATAAGGCAAGAAGAGGAGAAACTGTAGAGCTTTCTCCAAGGCGAATCTCGATTTTCGAATTTGACATCGAACGCAGCTTAGATGACAGGTTTTATTCATTTTTTATAGAGTGTATAAGCAATTTGAAAATATTGTTCTTGGTTGGGTCTCACTCACTATCTCTCGTTTCTCTTTTTGCAGACAAAATCTGGTTTTTCGGGTTATATGCTCTAAGGGTACATACATAAGATCCCTCTGTGCAGATCTTGCTAAAGCTCTTGGAAGGTGAATTTTTTTATCACCTTTGATTGATCACAGATCCAGAAAAGTGGAATTTTTACTAAATATCATTATTTTTGCTGCAGTTGTGCTCATCTCACTGCTCTCCGGCGAGATTCAATTGGTACGTTCATTCACCAGCCAGCTTATCAATTTGTTTTTTCTTTAAAATCATTCAAAGCTTGATTGATTCTACCATTTCTTCTTGGGGTTCAGGTGAATATTCTGCTAACGATGCTTGGGAATTCAATGAGTTGGAAGCAGCAATTACAAAAAACTACTTCTAGAAGAAAACAACTTCCGTTTGCTAAACTGTTCCATAGATGATCATAGAAGATTCATCAATGGTGGATTCTTGACGACAAACAACTCTAAAGGTTACACAGGCTTATGTAGATCATTGATTGTTCTAAAAACGCTTATATTATTGCCTTAAGGGTCTAAGACCCATATCTTTATTTGGTTCAAAACACATTTCGGTTCATCAAGCTCGTCCTCAAATCTCACTGTCTATAACAAGCTCGGGTTATTGGAACTGGAGGGTCTGTGAGCAAACCGTTGAGAGTACGGTCAGCCACGTGCTTGTTTGCAGCTTCGGTATAGTGAACTCCATCCCAGCTTACAGCCATTGCTGGGTTGGGACAGACGCCACCGTAGATTTCGGTATTGTTCACTTTCCCTTTGTTCCCGCACCAGATATGATCATACTTCTCATGGTAGCCGCAACATACCTTCAACGGGTTTGCAAATCCTGCAAAAACAAGAATTGGGTACGTTAAAAACTTTCTACAAAATAGTATGTTACAAGTTACAACAAATTGAATTGCGTTGAACCGGTTTGTTGTTACCTAGTTTCTTGGGGTTGCTCATCATTTCATATTTCGCAGTGTAGACATCAACATAAGTGATGGCTGCTTTTGTGAGTTCTCTTCTGAGATTGATGACTGTTTCCTTGAGCTTTCTGTTGAACTCCATCGCCATTTCGTTTTGAGCCTTTATGCAGCCAGATTTGTCCAAGTAGCCTGGTGCAGGAGTGCCCATGTAAAACATGTTCACAGGTAAACAACCGATAGGACCTGTGTTGTGTACCCAAAATGTTCTTCCTCCTTGCTGATAGATGTTCTGTGAACAGATCATATAGTGTAGCCAAACCCGTTAGTAAGTAGCGAATCGACGGCAACGAGAACATAGCATATCTTTTTCATGGACCACAATCAAATCTCACCCGGACAGCAGAAGCAAAATGGCTGACAATATCCGGTATCGTCGCCTTAAGTTGATCGTAGCTCATTGTCCTAAACCCAACAGAGAGATCATTCTGTCCAATATCAAAAGTATACAAAGCCTTTGCAAACTCTTCCTGTCTTGGAAGCTTCTCTCTTTCAAATCTACTCACTGTTTATTGCAAGTCAAAAAAATCCAACAGGCATATCAAAATCGTCGTATGACAGAGAGAAAACTGAAAGATAAACAGAAAAAAGGAACTGACTTTGTGTGAAAAGTTGTGCAGATCTTTCTTTGAATTGATCGAATTGAGTAATCTGCATATCAAGTGAGAATGGGCTGATGCCGTATTGAAAGATAGTTTCGTTTTGTCTTCTTATGGTTGAGCCACCAGTGGCAAAGTTTGCTCCATGTCTGAAGTTTGATCCTAATGAGTTTAGGTATGCGCTCAGATACGGTAAACCCACACGCTCAGCTGCAAAACCACCAACCATAGATCAAAAGTTTCTGAGATAATGGAATAAAAGTTTACTTTTTAAGCTCTGCTTTTCTCTGTAAACTTTTACCTATGAAATCAATGGTGAGACGGCCATCGGAGTCTCGGCCGGTGGGTCTGTGGAAGAAACCTTGACCATAAGGAGCCCTAATGGGGTCAAAAGCGGCGGAGATTCCACCGGTGTCGGAATTAGAGTCTCCGAAGTTGTAAATAGCCGGAAAAGTACACGTGGGCTGAACTGAAACAGCTGTTGTTGCTGTTAGGAGGCATAGAAGAAGCCACGAAAACACAGCAGAAGATACCATAAATTTTGGCCTTTCGAGATCGTTCTTCATTGTGAGCGTGAATGGTAATGGCACTTCACACTCTCTCCAATGTCTTTATAGAAGGTTTTCAATTTTTGATTTTCCAAAATTGTGTTCGAGGAGAAAAAGGGGGAAATGATATTGACGTCTTGTGTCTTGAGATTTGGGCCGGACCACAGTTGAACAGTCATGAGCTGTGTTCTTGTATGGAAACCAGAATAGGCGCTAACGGTTATCGTTGTCGGTACCTTTCTAATAATTTTACCTAAAAAGCATAAAAATTTCAAAGAACAAATGGTCCAGTGTTCGAAACAAATATCTTGGCTTGGGTTTTTCTTGAGACGGAACAAACAACAGTTGCCAAGTAAGTAATTCTTATTTTTGTTTTCGTTTTGTGTCTTGATTGGGCTTAAAGTATAGCCCCAACAAGGCCTATATGTCCGTACTTTTAACAAGCCCAGAAAAATTAAACAACGTGTAACTTATAATCTCAGTTACAATAAAACGGCAAGGCGTTTGTTTTACGAAAACAAAACAGTATAGTAAGTATACAATAGATTAACTAAACACCTCGTCGTCTCATTGAAACTACTTGCAGTCTTCTTCCTTGAGTGAAACACAAATCGCTGAGAAACTCCACATCAATGGCGGCGACAGGGGAAGAGATGACGACGACGACGAAGGAAGGCGCTAATCTATTAGGGAAACCAAAGTATAAGAAACTAGAGAACGGGAGATTTAAATGCGTGCAGACGGGTCACGAGCTACTCGAGAAAGACAAGGAGGTCTATTCACAGAGTAAACGGTGCCGTTTAGGGCTTATCGATCACGCTGTATCTCACAACAAGCCTCCTCTTAACTTGTTCGAGCAAGATCCTAACGCTCGGTACTCTATTTGTTTACTCCTTAATCTCTCTACTCGTAAACTTTTCGATTTTCGTAAATTGGGAAAGAACATTGCTGTAGATATTTCAATTCTTATTGATTTATGTATTATTTCTGGAGAAATTTTGCTCAAAATTTCCCCCTTGTGTATAGGAGGGTTTAGGGTTTTGTAGGCTTGTGGTTTTAAGTTGGAAATCTCAAGTAAATTTTAATCCAGAGAGGACTTTTCATGTAGTTTTGATGCGAATGTAATGCCGAAGAGAGTCTAAGCTGCTAGATTTATCTGTTGAGTAAACTGTGTTTCAGACTTTTGCTGAATTATGGTTTTTTGGCATGTTTTGTTAGCTCAAAACTGAAATGTAAGCTAACGGGTGATACGGTAAACAAGACTGAGGAACATATTTGGAAGCATATCAATGGACGGCGCTTCCTCAACAAATTAGGTCTGTAATTTGAAGATTGATTATAGTTCATTAGGTTGCAAAACTCGTTTTTATTCTGTTTAATGGCTGAATTGTTACTAATATGACAGAGGAAAAGGAACGGGAGCAAGAGTCTGGATCTATTCCAGAGGAAGGTGGAGAAACACCGGCTAAGGAAAATGGCGTAACGGAAGAAGAGAAGAAAAAAAAGAAGAAAAAGAATAAGAAGAGTAAGAAGGAAAAGAAGAAAAACAAGAAGTCAGTTGAAAAGGAAAAGAATGATGAGGATGTTGTTGATGAAGTCGAACATGAAAATGATGAAGATGTTGAGGAGGAGCTTGAGTTTTGGATTCCTCCAGATGGAGAGAGGTGGGACTTTGATGATGGAGGAGACCGGTGGGGCTCAGATGCAGACTCGGAAGAGGAAATGAATGAGGAAGAAGATCCAATAGGTTTGTTCACTTGTATATCCCATTACTAATGATTTTGGTTACCATGGATTCATTCTTCTTTGAATCTCAAGTTGGAGTTTTTTTTTTTGTTTAAAAACCTGCTAAATAGGTGAATTTACTGAAAATGGAGAGATTAGTTCTGAAGACTGCATAATGATAGGTGATTTTGATGAAGATGGCGAGGATGGTTTGGATGAGACTTCTGCAAGGTACCATAAATTTCATATCTATTTTGTTCCTCAAGTTTGTTGTGATTGTTGAAGGTAAGACAAATGAGTATCGAACTTTCGTTTACTGATAGGTAACGAATTAAGGTAGAATTTGTGAATTAAGGTAGAATTGTGTTGAAGCAAAGTTAATTGTTTGTATTATGAAGAGTTTAACGTAGATTTAGCTTTGTTCTTAGCAGCAACAAAAGGAAACTTGAAGAACTCGATTCCAATGGCCTTCCTCCGAACAAGAAGAAGAACAAGAAGAAAAAGAAGAATGTCGAAACAACATCGTTGTAATAAGTCTGATCTGATATCTCTCTTTGTTCGTCATGTTTTGTATTTCACTATGTACTTTGCTCTATTTCATGTTATGGGCTCAGTTTTGATATAATTAAAGTACTGAAGTGATTGAAAACGGGGGGGAATGATTCTTTTCAATTCAATGGTTTATACTTTTGGGTTGTCTTAACGATTTATTTTTCCCGAGAAAACAAAATTTTAAATTACGAAAATCGCAAATGAGAAGCTTTTGCAGTTTTCCTACAACAAATGCATCATGTATGAAATGTAGTGTAATTTACAGTTCTCCATTTCTTACCGGTAAATAACCCTAAAAGCCGAGAATTTTTCTCAGCTATGACTCTGATGCTGTAAACCTCATTTATTCACCATTCGACATCGCCTATCAGATAGAAGAAATGACATTAAAATCAGCTTCCAGAAAAGACCAAGGCCAATAATATATGTGTCTTGCGAGAGAAGTAAAAACCTTTCACGACACTGAAATGGCGGGCATACTCCAAAGTTTCTTTCTAGCGATCAAAACTCTCTCGTCTTTGGTCGACAGAGAATCACCTTTTGGAGTTGTCTCTGTGAACCATTTGTCCCATTTCAACAATGTCAGATACTTCTTGATGTAGCTTATATTGTCTGATGTGTCACGAATTATGACAAATCCTTCTGGGCGTAGTATCCGGTCCATCTCAAAGAGCAGATCCTCAATACTGCATCCTCGTGTTTGGGTTTCTGTGACTGTGTTCCATGCATGGATTAGATCAAATGTACGTGGGTATGTGTCGAAGGCTTCACACCTGCAAAGAAAACTCACTTAACATGATCGGATTATGCAGTGTGTTTCAAGAGTATAAGGCATTTACGTACCAATCATGAGTGGCTCCGATAAGGCCACGGTCGTAGATGATCTTCATTCTTGGAGAGGAATGAACGGGCATCACATTCATTACCCATACATCTTTATCGTTTAGAGCAGCTGCGAAACCGCCAAGATTTGAGCTCATGTCCATCACGTTTCTTATGGAGTTCCTTTGCACCATTGGTTTCAGCAGCTTCCAGTATTCCATCACTCTAAGCCGCCATGTTTCCTACACTTGCACCCTACTTTAGTGGGCAATAAAGAAGTGTTTGGACGCAGAGAGGCATCGCAGTCTTGAAATTGAAGTTCTCAGAATCTAGATTAGTGATACAGAGCTTTCAATGCAGGGAGAAAAGAATTACCGTATCTTCACGGAATTGCGCAGGAGTGACACCAACTTCTTCAAGACGTGGTGGGGGAGCTGTCAGCCTCCGTGGCCACGGAACAAGTCCACTCCATCTTTCTTTATGCATCCCTGAGTAAATATAAAAAACCATCGAATGGATTACAACTTAATGAAACTTGATACTGTATAATTAGTGATAAGATATATATACTAACTCGCTGAGTAAGGTGTTATGCAAGCCTTCATTGAGACGTTCCAAGTTGCATCTGGGTCATCTCCAGAAGGACACAGCGGAGGTTGGACACCAGGATCCCTCTTCAAGTAACAGCTGTTGGATATAGGTTTTGCCCATATAACAGATTGGTCTCGTTTAGCCATGACCTTCCAACACATTCTCCTGAAGAGATCATGCATTCCAATCCCAATCTTTCTGTTTCCTGGGTCGTGTGCGTAAGCTTCAGGCGACGAGTATACAAAGTAGCCACCAGGTCTGAGCAACCTATCAAGTTCCAGCAGCAATATCCCATCTCTTTGAAGCCAATCTATCCGACATCTAGAGCAGTGAGCAAGTTCAAATGATCTGCTTGGGTATGGAAGCCGCTTAGTCCCAAGAACACCAAGGGTTGATGGAATCCCTCGTTCTAGAGCAAACTGGATCTGATTCTGGTGGACATCATTAGGAGCAAGGGACATGGCTATGATGTCATGTGAGAGAAGATAAGCTCCGAAGCTAGCTACTCCACAACCAACATCAAGAACATTCCGAATGCTTCCCCCATTGTTTAGCTTGTCACCAGGGAATTTCAGCATCTAAAGCAATAAGCAGTTTTTTTTTTGTCATCTGAAAGAAGAACTTGGAAAAGAAAAAAACAGAGCCAAAACCTCCTGTTAATTGCAGAACTATGCTCCCTGGCAGAACTATCCCACAAAATTTTCAGGAAAAATAAACAAACCCCATACTTCATTTGGTCATATGGTTTCAATGAAACCATATTGTATGATGCACACTGCTATACCCTTCTATCATAAATGTTCACTGGCCTAAGCAACATTACTAAAAAATATCAAGCGAACGCAATGGTCCTAAAGAAGTACAAAATGATGATAATAGTACCTGAGCAAGGGAAACTATGTATTTGTCAGCTCCGTTGTGGAAATGTGTTCCTCCTCCGGGAAAATTAATCTTATCACCATTTACAACCATCCAATTCTGATCAGATTTCTCTTGCGCAAGGTGTGTATGCGGAATATTCGCCTTCCACACCTCATCTCTACTCACCGGCCACCTCAACGGGATCTGAAAACTCCATTAAAAAAAAAACATCAGAAACCAACCCCCAAAACCACAGCCATAACATAAGCAAGAACGCTCAAATTCTATAATAGAGACAGAAGTCCGACCTTATAACCAACAGGAGGTGGAACAAGGCAATTGAAACGCCGTTCTGGTGGAGGGCAATGATGCTCATAATGCTCCATTAACGATAAATTGAGTTTCATTTTCAACTGGTAATGAAGATTTCGATCCAAACATGGTATAAGCTCCGAGTGTCTCGAATCACATATCTGCAGAGGATCAAAACGAGAGAGAAATGAGACCAACTACTATCAGAGATACCTAAATTCTACTAAAACTCACTAAATCGACTTAATTAACAATTTCGACTGAGTAATTATGAGAAGAACGACTTAATCAGCACAAATCTCCACTTTAACACTAAAAATCTAGAAATCTACTATTCAATTAGTCTCAAAGAAGACGATTAATGCGTTAATCACGTACCGGAACACTTTTAGGAACTTCGAGACGGCTCACTCCAAGCACACTATCTCCATTCGTCGGGAATCCGGTGGGACCATGGTTATTAGATCCATCGAACTCATCGGACTTTCTGGATCCGGGAGCGAAGGACGAGCCGTAGTAGAGGCAAGTCAAGCCGAGTAGAGCGATGAAACCGACGAGAACGTAGGTGAAGAGCTTCGGAGTCGCACGGACTCGCTCGGTTCTGAAGTGCTTCATACTAAACGTATCCGGATCCGGATCTAGATCTGACCCGATACTGAGGACCCGGATATCTAGCTGCCGGAAAATAGTGGATAGTGTGAACTGTGTGAGCGACAGTAGATTCCCGCGACGTCGAAGAAGACGAAAATGACCAGTGTCGGATTTTATTTGCAAGGGAATATTTGCTAGAAATGATTCTCTGTGGCAAGGACTACGAATCTTTTATATGCTCCTTAACTAAAACAGTAAAACACGCGGTTATAAATTATGGGCCTGTATTGAGCCTACATGTGCTTAAAAGCATAATTTGGGCTTTATAATTTTTGGTCATTTATTGGGCTTTATATTTCCTTTTTCTATCTTGGACTTTATAATTTGGACATAATGCCATGATACTCAAAAACATTAAATTGTAGAATATGTTAACATCAATACTCAATAGATTGCATTATTTTGGATTCAATTGCATCGCTTCGATGCTATTTTTTAAGAGAAAGTGCATTTAATAAGTTGACCAAAAAAAGAAAGAAGATAAAGTGTATTAATTAGTATGTTTAGTGAATATAGTACTAATTTACCCATTAGATTCGAAATGCTTTTATGAAACATTAAGTAACTAGTTTTATCCTCAAATTATTTGGTTTACTAGTGCAGTCCACGTACATCTTGTTCGCTCCCTGAAGGGAACGGTCCAAGAAGAGAAAAAGTTGCATGAATCACGCGTACGAAGTTTCATACTTTAATGTAAGCCCATTTAATTTCCACGTGTCGTGTCTCCCTCTCTCTCTGGTCTTTGCTCTTCAAAAGAAACAAAACCTTGTATATTAAAAATTATGACACCCTAGTTTTTTTTTTTTTTT
>VBRH01000030.1:50936-71403 GCA_014578085.1 Cardamine resedifolia | reverse complement strand
TTTTTTTTTTTTTTTGGATAAACAAGACACCTAGTTGATACTTGATATAAACATTTCCTAGATCTCACGAACCAAATAAAAAACGACGAATAGAGAATAATTCAAAAGTCAAAACTAGAAATATTTCTATCCTACAAGGTGGAATATTCAACTGTACCTAATACCTATCGAGTATCGACAATTTTAACCGCACGACGAAAGGAAAACATATATTGAAGATAGGATTGGCAAGTGGACGGAAACTTCCATAACCATCCATTTTTTCCCAAAGGAATTTATTGCAATATTGTCATTATCTTTATAAATTTATTTGCCCAAATAAAACATAAAGGATTTGTTTACTGTTCTACTTAGTATATAATATATGATAAATCACTTATTTTCTTAATTCTGGTTTGCAAACAAAAAATTTCCCAATTATTAGTCATATATCTTTTAAACTATAGTCGTTTTCAATTTATATGTTAATACTCCACCAAATTTAAATTTATATAATCAAACGGTATTAATATTGATACAATGTACTATACTAAACGTTTTGAACAAGTAGTTAATTTATTGTGAAAGATAAAAAAAAAATTGATCTTATCTATCCGAAAAGATAATAAGTTAATTTCTATTTAGTATTGACTAATTGTAATTTAAGAATTTCAAGTATTCAAAGAAATTGTCTAACTAATATTATTTTATATGCATCTTTGGACTTTGGATATCCATAATATTTATAGGGCCAATTGTTGGAATAGAGAATAATATACGGGGTAAAATTAGAAGTTTCCACCACCATTAGCGTGCTTAACACTTTTTTTTTTAAAAGTAAGTGATTAGTCTCTCAATGATTTGATAGAAACAAACCATATACAACAGAAAAAAAAAAGTGAAATTGCTTTCGAACAAAAGGGGGACGAATTTTAAAGCGAACTTTGTAGGATTCGATCCGCCATTGAAGCTCCTTGACTCTCTCAAAGTCTTGTGTGATTCGTTTCATCTTCTTCGTTAAGTTAAAGGTAGACAAATTTCTTCTCTTTCGTAATCCTCCTCGATTGAATTGGGGTCATTTTCCGAAACTTTTTCAGTGAATGTCGGGAGATTCAACCTCGAATCTATGTTGTTTTTTAAATTCAATTTTTGGGTGAGTTTATCATTTGATGAATCGATGATATTAATTGGTTCAATTTGGGGGAAAAAATGTAATTGAAAAGCTAGTAGATTTGTCAGAAAGTGGTATTTTACTAATTCTGGGTTTGGAGAGTAGGTTTTGTTAATTAGACTTTTATCTTAATCTAGAAGTCACTAAATCGCGTTTTTTTTGTTTGCCAAGTCTTTGAGGTGAATTACGTGACGTGATTGAATTTTTCTTCTTTATAAAAATGACCACCAACCTTCGATTTTAAAAGCTATCTCGTAAGCGGTGAGATAGTTCAACATCTGTCCATGATAAAGCTTTCACCACTTTTCACGAGTTAGGTATTCATAATTTGCATGCATCTTCTAGCGAGTTAATGTCTGAATCTTAACAAAGTTTCTGCATTTTTTTCTGGGATTTTCATGAATATATTCTAAATGCCAAATCTTTCTTTTGTAGATACTGCATTGACCAAAAGGGTTTAGTTTTAAGTTTGATGGGGACAGGGAATTCAAAGGAAAACTGGAGACATGAGTCTCCGTCATCGTTTAGGTCAACTTCAGCTTCATCAGCATCACCTTCTTCATCTTCATGGGCTTCTCAACAAAGCTATCCTCAATATGGTGCAGAAAGCTATACCTATCCTCCTACACCTTCATATGCTCCACCACCCGAGTATGCGCAACCTCCTCCACCTTCATATAGCTATCAGCCTTATTCTGCACCGCCTTCTCAAAGTTATGGCAGTGATAAGAAGAAGTTGGAGCGGAAGTACTCAAGAATTTCTGATGATTACTCTTCTTTGGAGCAGGTGAGTTAAGTCTCTAGTTGTTTTTTAGCGGAATCTAGTGTGTTTCTTGATGTTACAATACTTGAAAGCAGTAGATTCTCATATGTTCGACAGAAAAGTTTCACATTGTGTTATATTTCATTTAGGTGACGGAGGCTCTTGCACGTGCGGGTCTAGAATCTTCAAATCTCATCGTTGGTATTGATTTCACTAAGAGCAATGAATGGACAGGTTGGTGAGATTCAAGATTCTGCTGTTGGTGTAATGCATCGAATGGTTTCACACTCAAATGCACCTTTTTCTTCTTGTTGTCGATAACAGGGGCCAGGTCTTTCAATAAGAAAAGCTTACACTTCATAGGCAGTAGTCCCAATCCTTACGAACAAGCGATAACTATCATTGGAAGAACCTTAGCTGCCTTTGACGAGGACAACTTGATTCCATGTTATGGTTTTGGAGATGCATCAACACATGATCAAGATGTGTTTAGTTTCAATCCAGAGGATAGATTCTGTAATGGATTTGAGGAAGTACTTGCTCGGTATAAAGAGATTGTGCCTCAGCTTAGGCTCGCAGGTTTGTTTATCTTCCTTATATGTCTGCAGTTTCATAAAACGTTAGCTAAATCTTAAATATGAAATGTTGAATATTTTTCAGGGCCAACCTCGTTTGCCCCTATCATTGATATGGCCATGACCATTGTTGAGCAGAGTGGTGGCCAATATCACGTCCTAGTGATAATAGCAGATGGGCAGGTACGACTAATACCTGTATGATCCTTTGTTTTTGTGTCAGGAGAAGAAACCTCAATTGACTGTTTCAGGTTACAAGAAGTGTTGACACGGAAAATGGACAGTTTAGTCCGCAAGAACGGAAGACCGTGGATGCTATCGTGCAAGCGAGGTTGGAATATTGTCTAAAGTTTTTACCTTGTTTTCTTATCTCTCTTTGTGGCTAGTTTTATGATTTGGTTTCTTTCTCCATGACAGTAAGCTTCCTCTATCAATCGTCTTAGTGGGGGTCGGGGATGGACCTTGGGACATGATGAGGGAATTTGACGATAATATCCCGGCCCGAGCTTTCGATAACTTCCAAGTAAGTTTCTTTGAAGCCTAACTAATAACATCAAAGTTTGGTCTTTTGATCTGATTTTTCTGTTCTAGTTCGTGAACTTCACAGAGATCATGTCAAAGAACAAAGCTCAGTCCTTGAAGGAAACAGAGTTTGCTCTTTCTGCTCTCATGGAGATTCCTCAACAATACAAGGCGACAATAGAGCTTAACCTTTTAGGGTAAATCCCCAAACATAATGTTAAACAATTTGGCTTCAATTTGTACCGCCAAAGTTCTCAACTCTTTCATGCCCTTCTTCTTTTTCCACAGAAGAAGAAACGGGAGTATCCCAGAAAGATTCCCTCTTCCGCCTCCAATGCGTGGTGGATCATCGTCCTACAACTTGCCAAAGGTTCCCAGTCTTCCACGTTACAAACCGAGTGTTCCTCCTTATCCAACTGAAATCCCCGTAAGGTCTAGTCCTGCCCCACCCGTTACTACTTCTGCTTCAGATAACCAGGTACTTCTAACATCTGAAAGATACTTCAAAAAGCAGTCTGAAATGTTCTTTAGGAAGTTTCAAAACTTTATGCTCTTGGTTCTCTGTAACAGCTATGTCCGATTTGTCTGAGCAACCCGAAAGATATGGCCTTTGGTTGTGGCCATCAGGTAAATCCAACAAACAAAATTTCCATCTTATTATTCTGCTTCTACTTAATCTATCAAAACATCGAACTAACTTCAAAGTTCTAACTTCGTTTCTGTTTTGATGCAAGACTTGTTGCGAGTGTGGACCAGATCTTCAAATATGTCCGATTTGCCGTGCACCGATTCAGACCAGAATAAAGCTCTACTAACAAGTAGTAGACCAGGTCGACGACCCTTCTCTCTTGTTCATTTTCTTACAACTTTTGGGAATTTAGTTTGATCTAAATTACTGACGATTCACTGAGAGAGATTGGATCTTTTTGTAAAAAAAAGTTGTGTTCGTTTGTTCGTTGATTCACATTCCTAACTCGATCTTGTTCCAAAATCTTTTACTTCTTGTTTCTTTCTTCTTTACTTAGAGTAAAAATGTTGTTATCCATGTGTCCATTATCTCTCTTTTTTTTTTTCTTTTTTCCTGTTAAATTTGATTGTTAGATTGATTTTGAAAATTCAGAAAATAATAAGAGATGTATGTATAAACACTAACACCTACTTTTTCTTTCATATAATGAGCCTCCGTGTTGGCTATACGATAAATAAATAAATAATCACATGCTGTCCTAAAAAAGTGTAACCAATATATCTAGTCACCAACTAACCTTGGCTTGTACTCTTGTCTTACTTCACTAACAAAGAGATAAATATATGGACGTTCCATCTTAATCCAACTTACACTAAATAAAATACAAAATTATACTATATGTTTTCGAATCACTTAAGATTCTCACTGTAGATTTACTTTATAGACTGACGGTACCACTTCGTCTTAGTACAAATATATTATCAAAATAAATCTTGTTAAATCACATAGTTCATCATTTTTATGTCTATATAAAATTATAAATCATAGTATGATATATATCCTCGCACATTGTTTTTTTCTAATAATACAAAACCATTTATTGCAGGGGATATATTAAAATGTGTGCAAAATTAAATTGAGGTATCGCATTAAATTCACGTACACGCACCTAACTACTTCAAATAAATCGACCCACCAACCATACACAATCAACATTCAACAGTAATGACAACTCATATAATATAATTGATGAAAACTCCTCAAAATCACATTTATTCTAGCTAATCCAATTGTTTCCCATGGATTCCTCTCCCAAAATCACCAATTTCCCTTACAAGAGGCTTTCTCTAGAAGATGATATCTTCGGCACAACAAGAAGATCTTCATTATATCCTTACAGGTTTTTGTTTTTATCTAAGTGCACACAATCATATCTTCATTACAACTGTTTTGATACTATCGAAGTATTTCATAAAGATTTTTGTTTGATGAGACTTTGTTATATATATGCAGGTTAAGGAGAGTGGTTTCATTGGGAGGAAGGAGAAGGATTAGGGTAAGAGTAAAGATCCGGAGACTTAGAGGATTTGTGAGGAAGAAAGCGAGTAGAGTTAAAATTGGAATTTTAAAAATATTGAAGAGGTTGAAAGAGAGTCAATCACACTTTGGTGATCTCTTTGCTGGTAATTACCTTTTCATGCAAGTTAATCCTTCTTCTCTTAACACTAAGTATCTCTTCGACAAATCTTTTCAAGGCCAAAATGGTAACTTCCCCTCCAAATTAGCTCTTCCTAGAGTTCTTATGTAAAGACGGATGAAAATCTAGATCACACTTATAATTCTACTTCGATTCCGATCCGTGTAAAGAGATTATTGTTTATGATTTCTGATTATTATTTGGTTATGTTTCTGGTGTGTAACTTTTTCACGAAAAAGGTGAAATATTATATGAACAAATAATGGATAGTAGATGAAATCCACACACTTTTAAATGTAACTTGCTTGAACGCATTGATACAAGATTGGAATATTAGCAAGTTAAATAAATTCTGGGCAATACTATTAGATTAACCTGACAAAAGAAATAGAAAATATACCATATATCCAAAGGCAAATACTCATTTGTATTTCAGAACTCCCAACACGAAACTGATCTTAAATTAAATTTCCATCTAAGATGGACTTATTAAAGCAGCTAATATTCAACGATTTTAACTCCGACATTGTTATGCGCAAGTGACTTATTGTCCTCCAAAAAGCCGGCTTCTCCACTTAACTTCAATTTCTTTGCTATTTTCTCCTTCAAACTGGCCACGTTTTCTGATAACGACTGCACTTTGATCTCAATGACTTGCCCGTCGTCGATGTTTGGAACAGAAACCCTGATCGTATAGGAATCCTGAAAAATGTATGACTTCTAAATTAGATACAACAATAAATCAAGTCAGACCAAAGGGGAAAAAGAAAAGAAAAGAAACAGACGAAAACTGGTCATCTGGAACAAGTTCTGGCTTGTCAAACTTTGGTCTCTTTGGGTGTCGTTCCTCAGGAAGAGGCAGTGGTGCAGGTTGGTGGAGGCTGCATTTGTGGTGGGGGTTTCACCATTACAAGGTATCCACGTGATGGCACTGGCCAGTCGCCATACTCCATTTCAACGTATGCAAATCAATCATAGCCATCTCCACTACATCCTCACCCTCCTCGGACCTTTTGAAAGTCTGAAAAAACCCTCAACAATAGCATCCTTCTTCCTCGGCTTTTCTGCACGGAGTAACACTCGAGTATACCCATGAGCAAGCTGAGAGTAAAAAACGTACCTGTTATCAGTTGTTTCTGTAAACTGAAACAGAGGAACAAGCTCAGGGTTCATAAGCACACGGTCAATCAAATCCTGCTGAAGATCCAAGCCAAAAAAAGCCACATCAGGATCACTTGAGGGAGTAATGGGAAGCTGAAAGGTTCTTGAGGATCAGCCATGGTTGAAAAGTTTCCAGATGGTGGTGGGAAGTCGTAATACTCCATTTTAACAAAAAACTCAAAAGCAGGGACATCAGACATAGCCATCTTCTTCTCCACTCCCTTGATGATATCATCATCCTCTTCAAGAATTTGACGAACAAGATTGAAAAAACCATCAAGAACAGTTGCACTACTAGGACCCTCATTCCTAAGCTTTCGAGAATGCAATAACACTCTCCCATACCCAAGAGCAAGCCTCGCAAAGAAACAGTGATATTTGTCGTTTGAATTCAAAAACTTAAAATATGGCTGAAACACAGGTTTCTTAACCACACTACTCTTCTTCAATTCAGTCAGAAAATACCTCTCATAAACAGCATAAAACTGCGCTGAGAGCTTAATAATATCAAACTCCTTGATCGTGATGGTCGTTCCTAGAGGCAGAAACGCGAATTTGCAAGGTTCTGGACGGTAAGAATCGGGTTTGCGTACTCCATTATCAGATTTTTTTTTGCCACATTTTACTGCAACCAGAAAAAACATAAACATTCAAATCAGATTCCCAACTAACGATTAGATTCGAAAAAAAAAACATGAATATTTCCATGGGATAAAGCAGAAATAATGAGAGAAAGAGATCGATAGGGAAAAGAAAAAAAAGGAAAGGAACCACCGTAACTTTTTTTCATGAAAAGGTGAAATATTAGATAGTAGATGAAATCCACACACATTTGAAATAGGGGTCGAAGATACTAATGATTGTATTGTATTTATTACAAAGATCATAGGATTGAGTTATTTCAAAAATATATTGAGTTGTTTCAAAAATATAATTTAAAATCGGAGTTTTAGCAAGTTAAATAAATTTTGGGCAAATACTGTTAGAATTAACCTGACAAAAGACATAGAACATATATAAACCATACATCCAATGGCAAATACTCATTATTATTCCAAAATCCCAACACGAAACTAGTCGGATACACATATGTGACTAGAGATATATAGTACTTTGGATATGGAGTATTGAACATTGGATTTAATAAAATTCAAATTTAAATTTCCTTCTAAGATGGACTTATTAAAGCAGCTAATCTCCAAGGATTTAACTTGTTGGCTCGATCTCCAAAAGCATGCCTCTCTTAAACTCCACGTAAGGATGAGCTATTGGCATTTCATCTGGCTTTATTTTCCACCTACCATTATAAATAAATTTCTTAAGTAAATGAAGGCGTAAGTAGAGGTGTCAAACTGGTTAAACCAATTCGTATTGAACATAAACATCAACTCTAATTCCACGAGAAAAACACATATGTTTTCAAAAAGATTTGTCCATGAAAAAAAACACGATTTAAAAATCAAAGCAAAAGAAAATTAAAAGAATTCTATTGCTTTATTCGAATAAATAGTAAACCAGTCGAGGCAAATGAACTTTTGATCCGAAAAAAATTCTTAACACCTTCAAAGTACAAATATATTCTGTGTTTTAAAACAGTGTTATTTTAACACATTTTCAAATATTAAAATTTTAATATATAAAAATGTTTATTAGAATACTAATTCAATAGTCATGACTTAAATTCAAAAATTTATTAACTTTAGGTAAAAGATAAATTGAAAACGTGGTTTTAACACTCACGTTAAAACTAATGTGAGACGATATTTCCTTCGAAAGAAAATAATAATAACTCTGGAACGATACTAGTTTTGAACCGGAAATTATTTTTCACAAGGAAATTCAATTTGTAATACAATTAGATTTAGAGTTATATAAAACGAACTAACTGATAACAATCATTTTTTATAATTTGAAATCAAGAAAATCCACAACAAGAATGGGTTTGGTCACTACTAACTAGATATTTTTCATATGAGCTAATGATATTTTTCGAAACTTGAATGGTATAATAGATATAGGTAACTATAACAAAACGTTTTAACCCAAAGCTAAATTAAATAGATCATTATGTCGGATAAGCCAGAGTCCATCATTTAATTAGCAGTGGGGATTAAAAGAAGGAGACAGACCTGTAAGAGAGGACAAGATGATGAAGGAAGAAAGCAATTTGGAGTTTGCCAAGTTCACCACCAGGACATACCCTTACTCCTCCTCCAAACGCCGTCGTTTTCTTGTTCGTCTTCGCCTTATCCTATTTATTTCATTTTAAACACACAAAATCAGTTTCATATTTCACTTTTTGTTTTCGGTTGCCATTTGAATGAAACTGTTTTATAGTAATATTTTACTTACGGTCCATCTCATGGGATTAAATTCAAAAGGATTTACATGAAGAGATGGATCAAGATGTACTGCTGTGAAGATAGGAAACACCTTCCATCCCTTTGGAATCACATATTCTGCAAATTAAGCATATCATAAAAACACTAAATTAAATTCATACTATTAATTAAATAATAAAAAGCTATAGATAAAATGATCAAAATTAAGTAACCTTTGAATTTAATATCATGGGTAGCTCTTCTATGAACTGTCTTGACGATATTTCCACATCGTAGTGCCTAAGACATCACCTGTAAATTTGATCCAATTAGTTTCATCACGTAAATGTACATGTTATATGATTTTAATGTAGTAGAGAGGTTTAAAAAAAACTAGTAAATATTTGTATTTTTGAAAAAAACTTGGTTACCAAAACAATTTTGCCAAAAATTAACAAAAAAAATCGATGAGATCGGGTTATAAACCATACACATTGAGTGAATTCCATCTTCTGATAATCTTCCCAATTCAAGATTTCTCCATCTCCTTTCTTGGCTCTAATGGCTTCATGTTCTTCCTGGGTACACATTCACATAAATAACCATATATACATTAATTGTTTCAAACCCTCCATAATGTACATATATATTAAATGTATATATATGTGTGTGTGTGTGTGTGTGTGTGTATAGATAAGGAGGAAAAGAGAAGACCTTGAGTTTGTGAAGAAGATTTGGAGATTTTGCTAGAAAATAGACGACTAAGGATAGAAGAGTAGCACTTGTTTCAAAGCCTCCAAGCAAAATGTCCAACACAATGCTAACTTTCTCTTCATAATTTAGATCTTCATTTGAGATTATCGCATCAAGAAAATCTTCTTCTCTTGTTGCTTTCTTCATCTCTTCTTCTTCATGCTCTCTTTTTTTAATCATCCCCATAACCCTCGCTGACAATCTCTTCCTAGCCTGGCAAACACTGAAAATAATTTATAACTATATATATATATATATGTTATGTATATGCATTTAGAAACCCTTGGGAGAAAGCCTGACCCAAGTACGTAATAACAGAAGTGCAAAACCCTAGAATCCAAGTGTTTATTTGCTTATAGAGTGGCTCAAAATTTTAAATATTAGATTACGACGACGCAAAAATAAACCTTACTCTTCAAAATATAGAAATTCAACAAAGGGATCCACTTTTTTTTTTTTTTTTTTTTTTTTTAGGGATCCACTTTTTATTGTCTTAGGGATTGGATCTAACCTTAATTGCGTTTGTGTAAGCCGTTTCTGGAAGTGGTATTGGTAACGATATAAACCCTTTCATGTAAGATAGAAAATCTTGCAATACATAACGTCTTGCTGGGTCTTCTGGCCTGATGCTCAAGAGTTGGTTTACCATAACACTGAGAGTAAACTGTATGATTCAACCACAACAAATATATCAAAATTAGACCAAAATCTATTATATTTAGTTTTATAAGGATCCGATACTAAATTAATTACCATTTTAACTTCTTTATGGAATTCGATTTCCCGGCAATTTTTCCATGAGTCAAGCATCGAGATAGAGAGGTTCTCAGCGCAAAGAAGAAACTCGGGTTTCGACTTTGTGAGATTGATGAAGCTAATAATATCATTTTTTAGTTTCCTGTGAATTTCGCCGGTGGCTAACAGGAGTGAATATTCACCGAGAATATCATGCATCGCTTTTGGATAATCCGATGTAAATAACTTCCCTTCGTTTTGAAGTATGAAATGTTGAGTTCTTGGTCACATGACACTATGGTTTTTCCACCACATAGATGTGACTTGAACACATTTCCATACCTGAAAACATTCATAATATAAAATTTTCAATATATAGATAAATACATTTTCGTTGACAAGAAAAAAAAAATGGCAAATACTTTTTCTTTCGAAGTACTAAAAATATGAATTTTCAAACTTTTTTAGTTTTCTCTTGGACAATGATTTTCAACCATTTTGCAAGATTTACAATTTTACGTATATCAACAAACAACTGGGTCGAAAATTGAGATTTTCATATATGCGTAAATTCAGATAGTCTTTTTCTCCCCCCATAAAAGATTATCTTGTACAGCAAAGATTAATTTCCAGATAAAATAGAATATCGGTGAACACCGTGGATCAATTTCTAGTATATAGTTATATTTTTAGGGAGATTTTATATATATAAACAAGATGCTAGACTAAATTAAAGAAAAGATCGTTCGTTATTACCGTGAAACATGCTGTTGCAAGAATGTGCCAATGGAGTCTGATCTATGAGGTTTGAAGAAAGAAAGAGTTTCTCCAATGAAAGGCCATCCCATGCTACCATTTAGAAACGAGTGATCTTTTGTTTCATTGTCTTTAGATATTGAAATATAAAGAATCAAAACAGAGAAAAGGACAAATCCTAACGACAAGAAGATGGATAAAACCAGCATTGTTTTTGTAATCAGATTGAGGTTTTGTTTTAATAATTGTGTCTCTTATAATGTTTTCTTCTTGGTTTATATCCTCTATATACACACACACACAAGCAAGTAAATCATAGAATATCTAGTGTACAGTGAACTAAACTTAAAGATTAATTAAGTTCCTTTTGTGTGGAGACAAAAAAAAAGGAGAAATCAGCATATATTTTTTGACATGTGTCATTATTAATTCTTATTAATAAAAGATGGTGGTATAATAAATATGACCGTTTAAATATTATTTTTTATTAATAAAAGATGGTGAGAAGAAATGGCGGTAACTATATAGTATTTAACGAATATTTAATTAAATTAGAAAATAATCTTTTATAATTTTTAAAATTATGCATTCACTTACACATTAACAAATATTTTAAAATTACAAACGAAATTAATTACCGTCTTACTCAAAATAATGATTTTGTACCAACCTTTTTTTGCATTTGTACTACCAAGTACCAACTCTTTACCGTTTTTCTTTTTACCAACTCTTTGCTACTCTTTTACCACCACCTCTTACCATTGTGCTGCCGCTATACAATGTCATCAATTTACACAATTACCTTTAGGTTTGTGATTATCTAAGTAATGAAGATCATACTGCCAAATGTAAAAAATTTTATAGACTCATATCAGACATAAGTAACTAAATTATATCCTTGCAATCTTGCATTATTATAAAAATATTGTAATTTAGTTTTTAAGTTTAATTGCG
Source organism: Cardamine resedifolia (assembly GCA_014578085.1). Classification (NCBI taxonomy): domain Eukaryota; kingdom Viridiplantae; phylum Streptophyta; class Magnoliopsida; order Brassicales; family Brassicaceae; genus Cardamine; species Cardamine resedifolia. The sequence continues at coordinate 59,548 of VBRH01000030.1, read as the reverse complement.
ATAAAATCATAAAATTCAGACAATTAGACGAGAGAAATGAATAAAAAAACAGAAAACCCCTACCATAATAACATTCAACATTTTTTTTTTTGTACTTTAGTTACTAACTAGTGCTAGTTACCAATATTTCATATAAATAGATTCATGGTTACCTAGTAATTAACAACAAATAAAATAAAAACCTTTAGAATACACTTTTTTCTAACATCACTTTAAAATACATTTTTTATAATTTGTAAAGCAGTAAATTTTTTGTACATGCAATAAGTCAATCAGAATTAAAAAAAAAAAAAGTCAATCAGGCAAAATAATTAAAAATGGAGAAAGAAGAGGTAAATATGAGGAATGTAAGAAACTAAATGATGAAAATTTGACGCACGTGCGTGCAATTTGGGACCCTCGTGCAATAAGTTTGTTGATATCAATTTATTTTTCTTTCAAATTTAACTCTCTATCTACGTAAATTACACTTTTTTGTTATCTTTTGACTTTCCTAGTCTTTCCGTAAAATCTGATATGATTTTTTTGATAATAAATGTGTGATGGACTCGACAGACATAAATCATAAATCATTTTAACATGTTAGATGTATGAGTTTTCAATTCAAAAATAACTTAGAATAAGTCAATCATCCATGCATTTATATATTATTTTAAGTTTTTTTTTTTTAATTCCATATGTGAATCCCTAACCTAAAGTATTTATATATCATTGAAAAGATTAACACAAGTATATATTCTCTCCGTTCCGTAAAAATATATATTTTGTATTTTCAATGCAAAAATTATGTAATATTTTTTGTTTGTCTATATTAAATGTAGGTAAAGTAAAAAAAAAAAAATTTAATTAAAGAATAAAAGTATTTTAGATTATACAAAAAATTTATTAATATGTATGCATAACCTTAAAAATTTATCATTGAAAAATAGATGGAGTAAGTTTTACTTGTCTCTACCCGCTTGTGGTGACACAAATACAATAGGGTATAAAAGTTAAGTATGTAAACTTGTTACAATTATGTTCGATCTCACTGCCTGCAAACTCTACGTATTTATCATTTGATCATTCGGACTTTGGTTTGGGTGTTTAATTCATATGTGATGGATTTGTAGGAATTTTTTTTAACTAAGGGCACGGTCACCCCAATGCCTAGTAGTGGGACGTTTCGACAAAATCTGGATACCGTTAATAAATAAATAAAAAGAAGAGAGAGATTCACTTATTTTATTTTATTTTATTTGTTTTCTTTAAAAAAGGTTTACAAGCTTCACTTATTGTGATTTGTGACGACGATAAGGTAGGTCCTCTCATTGACGAAGCCCATGCGTAAAACTTCTAAGGCCCAACTTCATAGATGGAAAATTGTTTTATATTCCGTTTCATTAACCAAAACATCCATATTAAAAATGTTATTTTTATTCTAAAAAATTTTATTTAATATATAAAATAAATTTTTTTATTAATCATTAAAAAATTATATGCTACTATTTATCACATAATATTCAATAAAATAAAAAATTACATAAAAATTTAAAATTATTTTATATTTTGAAATTAAAAAAAACGTTACGGATAGAGTATTAATTAATTTATATTTCGAATATTCAGTCTCGCTCTCCAGAGAGACGAAGCGTTGATTTCGTTGTATTGGTATGAGACTTGGTCATGCATGTCCGCCTTTATGAAGATGTTCAGTCGTCTTTCGATTGTAAAAGGTTTGTTCTAATTAATACTAACATTTTTTCCAAACAGTTTATAATAATTTAATTAACACAGATTTCTTTAAAAGAAATTAATTATTTCACTTGGTTATGCAAATAAATTATCCTCTTTTAAATTGCCAAATTAATTACAGAACAAGTTTATATATAATTCTTTAACAAAAAAATGGTTTATAAATTATTTTACCCAAAAATGTAAATAGCGAAAATAAAATAAAATAAAATATTCGAAGCTGTCACACCAGGCGTGAGTGAAGACCCACCACTTCAAATTTGCTTTCCGCTTCTTAATTTTTCATGGACCCCCATGAAGCAAACCATCATAATACCCCTTCTTGTATTCTTTCCATTTAAAAAAAACAAAATTATATCTCTTTTGCTTACTATTATTATTCATTAATTCTTTTGTCATCTTATTTTTATTTTTTAATCGTTAGTTGTTGATATTTATTTCCTGTCCAATTGAATTATAACATTTCATTGCGCCTTTCATGTTCACTCTTAAATCATAACCTATGATTTATCACTCCACCAACGCTACATTATTAGAGTCTAAAACCCTTTTCATATGCAAAAGTAATATTGTCTTAATATATATCTCTCTTTATTTGACCTTAAAGATATAAGCTCCATCTTGTCTGCAAATCTCTTATAATTTTAATCTTTTATCCTTTTTCAGATTTTTTTTCAGTGTAATAAGTATTATTGTAAAAGATTTACTGTAATTAAATTATGGAGATTTTAAAATTAATAAGCCAAAGTTCCAAACTTTATAATAACAGTTTTTAGTTCATTCTCTTCCTTTACCATTTCAAGTGCCACTTTTTCTTCATAAATCCTCTCTCTCTCTCTCCGTTCCCAAGAAGAAAAAAAGAGCTTCAATCTCAATCTATCAACAGCTGAAAATAATGTTCTTCGTCTAATAAGAGACTGTGAAGGAGAGAGATGGGAGGGGTGACGTCATCAGTTGCGGCGAAGTTTGCTTTTTTCCCGCCGAGTCCGTCGTCTTACAGGCTAGTCTGCGATGAACTGACCGGACTTGTTCTGATGAACCCATTTCCTCACCGTGAAAACGTTGAAGTCCTTAAGCTTCCGACACGTAGAGGAACAGAGATCGTGGCTATGTACGTAAGACATCCGATGGCTACCTCTACGCTGCTTTATTCCCATGGAAACGCCGCCGATCTGGGCCAGATGTATGAGCTCTTCATCGAATTGAGCATCCATCTTAAGGTTAATCTCATGGGGTATGTTAAATTTTCAGTCTTTCTTTTCTCTAAGATAGCTCTCTGATGATGATGATGATTAGCTCTTTTGGTCTGTAACTGTGTTCTGTTTGCTGATGTTTGTATCTGAATATTATCAAATTAGTAAGTAGATTTTTTTTAATGGCTATTAGGAGTTTTTGTCTGTTCCCATGTTGATTTTAGTGTTATTGGTGTTTGCTAATTAAAAACGGATGGATTTGGAGATTCTCTTTCATCTTCTGGTTACATGTTAAAATTTTGATATTTTTATCCTTCTTGGTTTCCTTTTATTCACTGTTTGATTGTTATTTTGAGTTATGAGACATTTCAAGTCCATGCTTTTGCTCCGTATCGAGTTTTTTTTCTTTCTGATCAAGGTTTTTGTTGAAATATATATTGATATAAGTTGTTGTGGCAATATTACTTACATGAAAGTCTGAATGTTCTTGTTTCAAGTCTTTTTGTTTTAATCCGTTTGAAAAAGATCATTGATTTTGTTGTCCATTTTTGTTTTCTGTTTGGAAACAACTTGGTTGTGTTCTGATGCTTAGAAGCTGTTCATTTTAGCTCTTTGCATGTTTCTGATTGTGTTGTAACTTTAATTAGTTCACAATAACCTTTATGAACAACAATGCATCTCTTAACTTCATACCTTCATAGCTTGAGTCAGCTCCATAAATGTTGTTCTGCTTTCCTATTTGCAGGTACGATTACTCCGGGTATGGTCAATCTACTGGAAAGGTGTGTCCTTTAGAATCCTCAATGAGAGATATCAATAATGGCTTTTATTTATCCCATTCGGCTATAGATTCGGTTATCAATGAGAGATATCAATAATGGCTTTTAGATATCAATGAGTGATTGAAAAAAAAAACCTAAATAACCGAATCTTTTGTTCGTGTGACTGCAGCCAAGTGAGCACCATACATATGCTGATATTGAAGCTGCTTATAAATGTCTTGAAGAAACCTATGGAGCAAAACAGGAAGACATAATCCTCTATGGCCAATCCGTAGGAAGTGGACCTACATTAGATCTTGCTGCTCGTTTACCTCGGTTAAGAGCTGTTGTTCTCCATAGCCCCATTCTTTCAGGTCTAAGAGTAATGTATGCAGTGAAGAAAACATACTGGTTCGACATCTACAAGGTAATAATAATAAAACTCATCATTCTGTAATGGATCATTTTTCGATTTTCCGGGCATCTTCTTCACAGTTGCCGGTTTTATATATTTTTGCAGAATATCGACAAAATCCCACTTGTGAATTGTCCGGTTCTCGTCATTCACGTGAGTTACATATCCATTTCTCTCTGGTTTCTCTTGTTTCTGAAGTCGTGTGTGTATAAGTATAACTCTCTCTGATTCTTGATCTTGTTGCAGGGAACTTGTGATGAAGTTGTTGACTGTTCTCATGGAAAACAACTATGGGAACTTTCTAAAGAGAGATACGAACCGCTTTGGCTCGAAGGCGGTAACCATTGTGATCTAGAACACTATCCTGAATACATCAAACATCTTAAGAAATTCATCACAACCGTAGAGAGATCTGTCTCCTCGAGGATGAGCACGGGCCAATCAGAAAACCAGAGCAGCGATTTGGAAATGCCGAGACAGAGCGTAGATAAAAGAGAGAAGCCGAGGCAAAGCGTTGATAGAAGAGAGAAAGAGAAACCACCAAAGGGTCCATCGAAGAAGAGTAAGCTGAGGATCACTTTTGAGCAGCATTTAGATCGCTCAAGGAGGAGCGTTGACTTCCACGAAAAGGCAAGGAAGAGCGTTGACCACCACCACCATCATCATCATCATCAGATTGAGAGAGGAAGGAAGAGTGTTGATAGATTGGATAGAGTACGGTCCGAGTAAACCGGAGGAATTTAAAATACGTACATAAGTTGTTGTTACAGAACAATAACATTTTTATCTTCATCTTCATTGTGATTCTAATTTTTATGTTTTTTATTTATTTGGAGTTAAATTTGTAGTTTATTGGGTTGTGATATTTATGGAATTAAACAATTGAGAGAAAGTAGGGCTTTGCATTATCCGCAATTATTTACATAATAAGCTACTTTTAGATTGAAAACTAATACAAAACATGTTAAAAAAAAAAAAACAGAATATAATGCTATATAAGTAAATATACTTTGTATTATCGTGTGACTAGCATTGACCGTTCAATTGAATCACTGACCACCTGGATTTCATATGCTAAATCGATATGTACGATAGCTTAATAAATTTATTTAACCTAGCTAATATCATGATTGGTTTAAGTTAATTTGATTTGGTTTGTCGTGATTCTTATGGTTAAATCAGTAGTATAAAAGTCGAGCATGGTTTGCCACTTTGTTATACCGGGAGTCCGGGACTAATGAAAGCTTTGGTTAGAGTAGACTCAGTAGAGAAACAAGAAAAATCAGAATTGCACATCAAACGATGATAAGAAGAACAAAAAAAAAAAACTAGAAAATAAGAAGCAAAGAAACACAAACAAAAAGATTTCTATAATGAGATGTTTGTTTTCTAACTCTGTCAGAACATTAACAAATGTCTTCGAAACCGTAAGCCTTCTAAAACTTCTCCATGCGGGAGTCAGGACCTTCCTATGTTTTGGACCTTTGGTAATAATGACTTGGGCTTAGTTGAAAAGCACATTAAACTGTTTAAAGATTGCCCAAAATGTATTTTGAAACTCGAATTCTAATCTTGTGTAATACAATAAATGAAAGGGAAATTGGAGAGATTTATAATTTTTATGTTTTAATTTGCTATTTATGTAGTTTTTGTTCATTTATGTTTGTTTTGGTAGTTTTCAAAAAAATTCTCCCTATTTTCTTTATAAAAACTACTCAAAAACAACATAAATCTCAAAACTATTTAAATCACAAATAAAAACATAAAAAATACCCAATTCTCCAGATACCTTAAATCAAAAGTCATAATCTCAATCTCGCCTACTAATATTTATATTTAAAAACAATTGTGTAAATAATTCAAAATTAAGAGAACTTACTGGTTTCTAGATTTAAACTTCTAGTCTTGTTCAGAAGAGTTGATGGCTGTACTCTGTACTCTGTAGTGGGAGATAATTAAACTGGTCGCGTGACCACTACCACCAGCCTAGAAGGCCTAACAAAAAAATGGTTTCTACTCATGTTTTGTATTTTTCTTAGAATCCGTTTTTCGCTATTTTTGGTCCTATTATTTTTAGTTACTTTCTAAAAGTAGATTATAAGATTCATTTGTTCTCTCATATCCATCAATTTTCCTAAATTTTCTCCTCTTCGAAAACATATATATTCACTTCTGGGTGGCTTATTCTCACATCCTAAAGCTTTTGCAGTATTTCACCTTAGAGTAAAAAAAAAAAAGAAAAAATAAATAAAATAAGAAAGTACTGCTTTAGCTTTTGGAATATTCTCCTTTTAATCTCTCAAAAAAAAAAAAACAGAAAAAATGGCACGTCAATTTGTCGTTTTTGCCTTATTAGCTTTAATCATCGCTACCGCTTTCGCGGCCGACGCTCCCTCAGCCTCCCCAAAAAAATCTCCATCACCCACCACCGCACCAACCAAATCTCCCACCGCGCCAACCAAGGCTCCCTCTGTCCCGACCAAGGCTCCAGCCGCCGCACCTAAGTCATCTTCGGCCTCTTCTCCCAAAGCATCTTCCCCTGCTGCCGAAGGACCTGCCGCCGAGGACGACTACTCCGCTGCCAGTCCTAGTGACGCCGCCGAGGGACCCACTGGGTCTTCCCCACCGGCTCCTACCCCCGACAGTAACTCTGCCGCCGATGGGCCAAGCGATGGACCCAGTGCGGAGTCACCCAAGAGCAGTGGTGTCATGACCACCGCTAAACTCTCCGTTGTCGGCACAGTCGCTGCTGTCGGCTTTTTCTTCTTTTCTTTCTAAGTTATATCGTCCACGTTTGGCTTGGATGGATCAGAGATTTGTATAATCTTTTGAGATGAGGTCGTAAATTTATTTTATATATACGATTATAAATCAAGATTTAATGGAGTTAATATAAACTTAAATGTCATTATGGAATTTGTTAGAACAATTTTTCATATTTTGTTTAATGAAATAAAATTTCATGGAAAGGCATATGATTTCTATGGTCTAATGATCTTTTGTCGATTCATTGTATTTTATGTGTATATAATATCTCCATTTCGTTTTATAAGATGGTTTGTTTAGATATCAATAAATTTTATTAAAACTTTCATAATAGTTTCTTAGCTAAAACATCTTTGAGAAAATACGAAAGAGAAAAAAAAATCAATAAAATATCGTATAAAAACAACAACCATTAAAAAAAAATCAATAAAATATATTGATAAAAGCAACAAAAAGTATTAAAAGGAAATTAGTCAATGAAGGTAGGGCACAACTATTGCTCTTATTGCCGTGTATGTTTCGCTCTAATTAGTTTCTTCTCTCTCTCTCAGCTTTTTTATTCTTGCCAATCGCCAACGTCACGTTTCTTAAATGGCTCATTTGCGTAGGTTTTACTTATATACCTGTAATACTAGTCAAATCAAACAATTATTAACCACAATTTTCAAAAGGGCTATCCTTTTATTCTAGATTGATCTTATTGAATACTCCAGTATAGTTCATCATACACACTAGTCATGTCCGTTTCTTGTTTCTTTTTTCTAAATGTGAAAATATATGATATTTTTCTTATTACTTTATAGTGGAACTTATATGGGATATCCTTAAAGGATATTATAATCGATCCTTTTAAAATGGCACTATATCAGCATTACTTTACTTGCTATATAATCCATTTTTTGAAGGAAAAATCTCTCCCCTAATGCTTTAAATTTGCTGAAGTAGTGTTTAAATCAAAATTATTAAGCCCATCAAGTTTACGAAAATAAGTGATGTTACAGCCCTAAATAAAATGTACAAGGCAAAGAAAAAGTAAAGAACATTTTTTGGTTTCACGTGAATGTTATCAAAAAAAAGAAAATCTATATCTACGAAATGTGTCATCAAAAGACAGTAATTGTTCAGAATGCTCTTGTACTATATACCACTTCATTTGTCATTGCTGTCGGTGGTAGCGAATTTACGATAAACCCAAGTTCAAAATATAATTTCCCATACGAAAATAAAAGAAGTGGCTTCTTATTTCTTTGTTTTGTCAATTTATGAATTGGATTCGGGTTTTAATATTTATTGCAGTTTCACAATTCCATAGCGTTCGATTACAGCGTGTAATAAAAAATATATAGTTAGAAAATTATGTAGTTTTTAAGTTTTTATTAGAGATTTAGGTAGTTTTAAGTATTTATTTAGAAAATGAATAGTATTTAGGATAGCTTTTTTAAGAAATAGAAAAATATATAAAAACTTAAACTACCTCCAAAACTACAATATTTATCAATAAAAATTTTAAAACTACCAAATCTTCATAATATCTCTAAAAATAATGCTAATGCTATCTTCTCACGGATGAAAGTCAAAGATATTATTATATCACTTTATAGATTATATATATATATATATATATATTTATTTTTTATTTTTTCCCAGCAAAATTGGCTGGAAAAATCTCATGGTTTAGAAAAAAAAATCTCATGTAAATTTTGTTGCCCAGAGAAAAACTGATCCTTTTTTTAAGCAGCTTTT
>VBRH01000030.1:37695-50873 GCA_014578085.1 Cardamine resedifolia | reverse complement strand
GTTAATTTCAATTAGTAATATATACTGTATATATTAAGTTTGAACTTTCTAGATGTTGGTGAGTAATGCTCATATTAATAAAATAACCCAAACCTCTCTAATAAAAACGTGAACTTTATAAATGTTGGTATCTAAAAAGTAAAAATCAGAGTGCTTTATGAAAAGCTGACAATAAAAATGAGTAGTAACCCATAAATTATTCAAAAGTTTTAAGACAAAATCTTATAATCTAATCCAACCTTACTCCCTCTCCTGCACATCCAAACAGAATCCAAGATTACAATAGCTTACGCCAATGACAGATCGACAAGTGTCAAAAGGTACCATCACTATCAGCTTCCCCTCTCCGTCCACCTACATACTTCGAGTGAGAGACAGAGAGAGAAAAATACAAAAAAAATTAGAAAGCAGAGATTGAGTTTAAAGAGAAAGAGAGAGAGATCGGAGATGTGTAGCAAAACCAGTCCTGTCGGAGAAGAAAAACAGACGACGAGAACATCTATTAGGATCAAGAAGAGGAAACACAGGGAGTCAACAGCTATGGACAACAACTCTCCTTCGAATCTTGAAGGGTCTCGTAAGATCAGAACAAAAACTAAGAAGCCTAAATTTCTCAGTCTCAGGCTCGAACTCAACACTTCCGAAGACATCAACGAGAATCTCGGAACCAAGAAGAGCAATAGGAAGAAGAAGAACAACAACAACAAAAAACAGAGCAAGACGAAAGGACCTGACATGACGGCGTTTAAGGAGAAGAAGAGAGCGGAGACTACTCTTGGAGGAGAGAAAGAAGATGAGCAATACGACAACGTTGCAGCTTATCTCTTCAATTCCGCCACCGACAGCACAATTTCTTCGATCCACGATCTCCTCCCTTCTTCCACCGCCGATGTAGATTGCGACGGAGGAGGAAGGAATCTGTCTCCGTACGATCGTCAGGAGCACGGATCGTCTTCTTCTTCGCTTCTACGGACGGCGATGAGAAAAGGAGCGAAAGAGGAAGAGGAGACGACGGAGGAGCGGTGGGTGAGTTATTCAGAGGTGGTGGAGGAAGTGATGAGTCGGAGCGGAACTCCACGGTGTTGTGGAGGCGATGGAAACGATGGACGGCCTTCGTTAGCTCTGAAGCTTGATTATGAGCAGATCATGGAGGCTTGGTCGGATAAAGGTACGCTTTATGTCGATGGAGAACCACCGCAGACGGTACCGGACTTGCATGGTTCCGCTGATGTAAGTAAACCATCTCTTTTTTATATCTCATAAATTCATAATCAATGCTTTATTTAATTAATTAATTTGACTTATGAAAAACCAGTGAATTTTTTTAATGAGATCACGGGTTCTTTCGCAAGTGTAGTGATGATAGTCATATTAAATTATTAATTTATTAATCTTGAGATTTTTCATAATTTTAAGATTTTGACTTGAAAATGAAAATTGTAATGACAGAATGATGATATCTATGACTTACTTTTAGATTTGACTGTACAACTGTTAAAAGCCTGATATATATATATATATTTTAGAATTGCGAAATAGCTTAATACATGTTGAGTTTTTGCATTTGTGAAATTATGAAATTATTAAATCATACGCTATATTGTTGGCAAGTATTTGTACATTTGGTTCATTCATATGGTGGTAAATCGTTGTGAATAATTAAGCTAGATTTGATAATAAGGCAAATGTGTTGTGATGGTGGTTATAGGGGTTTATGGACGGCGGAGAGGCGGGGAGTTTATGGGCAGTGCCGGAGATGGAAACGACGGAGAGGTTATGGAGAGGGCATAGAGAGGCCAGCTTGCTCCGGTATAAAGAGAAACGGCAAAACCGTCTTTTCTCTAAGCGGATTCGATACCAAGTTCGTAAACTCAACGCTGAGAAACGTCCTCGTATTAAAGTAAGCTTTCCTTAATTCTTTATCAATAACTCACAACAGACCAAATTTTATCTTAAAAAAGAATAATAATAATAATAACTCACAACATCAATTTTATATCTATATTTATGATATAACGACAGAACTATTTTGTCTATTACAAACCATTGTCAATAACTCACATACCCGTATACCTTGTACTGTATATGATTTATGATGTAAAATTAGGTTTAAGTGATTAAACCTATTGACATCTAGAATTGGTTATGCATGGAATTTGCTGGTTCTAATTAATCATTTGGTTATGTTTTCATCTTCTTTCAGGGCCGGTTTGTGAAGAGAGACGATTCGTAAACCACTAGAAATTGGTGGTTAGGCTTGTGGTTTGTGGACATACTAGTCTTCAGAAATAACCAAGTGACGAACGTTTGGTATAAATTTATAATATTGTTATTTTGTAACTTTTTGAGAGAAGTTAGAGCTTAACCGAAGTATACCGAGATATGAAGGTGTTGTAAGTGTTGGTCTGTATAGGGGTCTTGCCCAGCTCGGTTATGCCAAATTTTCGGTTTTGTTTTCCCGTTTTAGTTCTCTTACTAGAAAGTTAACTAATTTGTACCAAATCATCTGAACAATAAAAAAATGGATGTTAATGATGACTTAATTGATTGCATCATATTTCTTGTTTATCTTTTCTTCAGCTTATACAATATATAACTAATTTTAAAACTGATTTCTAAAAACTTTTGACAAATATATTACAACATGTAAACATATTAGTTTTACAGCTTAGAAATTGAATTACTACATTTAATCATTTATCTTTCGCTAGTTAATTTTCTTGAGAGATATTAGATTCCCCAAGCAATTAACAAACAACTAATTTGAAATTTTTGTTTAGCTGTTTACACGATTATAGTGGGACAAGAAGTGAAAATGTTGTTAAGATCATGAAGTTTTTTCTCTTTGAAGGCAGGATCTTCTAACAACAACACTTTATCTTTATCTCCAACACCAACCATGTGTAGATATTCACCATCCTCTCTCTCTTTCCCTTTGAATAATAGCCTCTGTTGTTTTGGCTCTAAACCGGTAAGCAATGATATTACCATCTTAAGTTCCCCTGTAAATATATATCAATAAAAATCTTATGTTAACCATTTGTAGTACCAACCAATATATATCTATATATATATAGTTTCGAATGATCTTTGATGATTTAAAAATGATTATTTCATAAACTCACATATAATCTCTTAAATCAGTTTAAATTTTATGGAATTTGAAATAAAATCACGCTGATTGTTGAACAAGTCTTCGTATAAATATGAAACATGAAGATTAAGAAGTGATTTAGGAGGTGAGATATTTACCAAAAGTTGAGGTGGCTTCAATGGAGAGATCATGAAAACGAGCAAAAGTAGAGACTCTAATGGAGATCAAGTCTTCACCAAGACTCTCTTGTCTTTTTTGAACAAGCATACCTCCTGGCCTAAGCTCCCATTTGATATCATAGTTGCTGCAGCTACTATTGTTGTTATTACCAAACCCCTTTTGTGGTTGATCTTGTTGTGTGCCTTTGTTGTTGATTCTTTTACCAAATCCAAATCTAATCCCAAACCTCTTGGACTTGAACTTCATCACTTCTAATTTTACTTTTATTTCGATGGAGTTTTTATTTTTCCTATTTTCTCTCAAGCTTTGGGATACATAGAAAATGGAAACATTAAGGTCGTTTATATAAGAGAGTAGGGGTTAAGAAAAAGACAAAACCCACATACATTTGCATGTGCTAGTTGCTTTTTACAATTTACAAGTCTTCCTCTTTTAAATAGTTTGTTTGTTTATGTTATGTAAATTAATTATGCCCGTCAACAAATATAGAAAAAGAAATTAGCCACGAATATGTGCCGACAAAGGATAAATCAGATTTAAGTAGGATTGATCGAGACTGTTAAGAGAAAAGTTTAAGCACATGGGCGATGGTTCGACTGCTCATAAACAAATGGTTCCTTGATTAAAGGACCGAACACATCAAAATGTAAATAAAAAAACAATGAAAATTATGGTATCGTTAATTTATTAAAAATTGTTATGGGTAGGCTTTGTTTTGTCTAGGAATTTCGGCGGGCCGACCTTTGTGTATTAAAGTTTATCTCAGTTTGACAAATTGTTTTCATACTTTTTTTGTCAATATTATTTTCACACATAGTTGTCATACTTTTTTAAATATACCAAGTGTTTCGATGGATGTCATCGACAAGACATAGTAATCTGCTTCTGCACCGAACCGCACCATTTCTGAAAGTGAAACGGATAACAATACGCTATCATTTTTATAAAATTTCTATTTTCTAAAAACGGTTCATAGGAGACAAATCATTTTTTATATACTTGTTACTTGTACATGTCAAAATTTATCATTTTTGAACAAAAACAGTTTTATCTGTAAACAAAATAATCCATCGCGTCTACTATATCAGTTTCAAATACTAAGCTATGTCATAAAATGTTAGTTTATGCATTCATTTAGGTGAAACTGGGTTGTTAAAAATAAAATAAAATAATACATCGTTCAATTAAGTGGAAAATGTTAGAAAGTAAAGATAGTTACAAAGTCTTCGTGAATTTATATAAATCGATTAACACATGACATTGGCGAAGAGGAAAAGCTATCCATCTCTAGAAGATATATACTTTTCTCACAGTAATAGTAAAAGTTGAAGAAACCACTAAAGGCCAGATTCATATCACAATTCTATATCAAATCCCTAACAAATAGATATTTACAAGAACAAGCAAAGCAAAAAATAAATACATACGATATAATTATTTAACCATAGACCTAATCAAGTTAAAGGGACACTAGTTTAATTCGTTATTTAACGCCAATCAAAGTGATTACGTTTCATTCGGATGGGTGAATTTGAATCTTATGAAAAGATCGCCATGTGGTAGGACCATTTTGGAAAATTAATAATGCATGAAAACTTTTTGAAGTAACAACAAACTAATAAAATTATTAAAAAAAGCTTATTGATTAGGTCATAACTTATAAGAACATATCAATATGAGAGTTCGTATATGATTAATCTAAAATAAAATCTTCTACAAGATATTTCTTATAGAGATCAAGCAGCTCAGCTTATAACTACATAAGATTTGCCATATCTGCTTATGTAATAGCTATTAGGGGATATCAGTCTGTCTACTGCAAGCTTCGCAACGTTTTTATTAATTTTAACAAATGACAGAAATTTATTCTACCGTACAATCTAATTAATCATGAACTGAAATCCTCGACTGATTTGCACTCAGTTTATTGTTAGCATGAAGGTACAATCAAAATCTTTAAAACTCGTTATAAAAAAGTCTTTAAAACTCTAAATTTACTCCAGAAAATCATTGAAATTATATAAACAAATCCAGATTAATTACTTGCTACATCACTTTTCAATTAATAAACTAATTTTGTTTGTATATGTTTAATGTCATCTCTTTCAATATATTTACTTAGTTAATGATGTTCATTGATCTACTTTTTCAGGTCTTACCCTAACCCACCAGATCGATTAGTGATCGTACGTCTCCTTGTATATATGTTGATTATTAACCTCCAATTAAATTATGGATCTTTAACATAAAACCAAACCATACATTATTAACGGACAAGATGGTATGATAGCAACATGTTGTAGTAGCTAGAGGACGGTTTTTGAGATATGGTGAATCCATAATTTAAATTTCTCCTTTTACAAAATTGATCCACCAACATGGTTGCCCATGATAATTATTACACATAAACCTACATATAACAATGTGTGTATATATATCTTCAATAATGTTTGTGAACATTTTATACATGCATTATATTTAAATGCATGGGCCAGACATGTTTGTTGGAATTTTACAAAGGAACATATATGCTTTGTACCCAACCTAAAGTATGGTCTTCAATGCATCTATGCCATGCGGAACTTGTAATTCTATTTCCGTTTGAATGAAATTTAAGAAACATAGTAATATTCAATTTTATTTTAGTGAAATAAAATTATAGTTATCACTTGAAAAATTATATTCAAAACTAACACAAGTTTATACAAACATATAACATAAATGTTTTAAATTTTATCTAATATAGTTTTAATAGTTAAAATATTCAAAAACAATAGCAGTTACGTAATAAGTTAGTAGATAAAAGATGCATATTTTGTCAGTAAAATACTAAAATATAAAAAAATATCGAGTAGACTATAAATTATCACCGTATAGGGCCTTAAAACACGAATATTGGGCCACATTATTTGGGCATAATTACCAAAAACGACACCGTTCGTAGAGTTTTCTTGCAGCAGTTGAAGCTTACCCGCTCATGGGACATTGGATGGCTACAAGCGCACCACACCAACAATTCACCAAAGAGAAACTAAAACCATCTCTGTTAGGGCTGCGCCATGAATCGGGCGATAGGATTGTGATAGGTCGTGTTTGATATATATTCACTTGGAGCGTTTTACTGAGTTTGTGTAAAACGTATGCAGGTGTAAGCATCTGTGTTCGCGGATTTTGTTGTTTTTAGTGATGAAAAGTATAGAAAATTTGCGACCTTGAAGAATTTCAGTTCATGGGTTAGTGTTCTTCCCGGTGAATTTTGCGGCAGCATGCGAATTTGAGCTCTGATTGTCTCGCTGGTGAAACTGTGTCGGGAAAAAGATGCAAGCTTTAAGCATTTGGCCATTAAAGTTTGGTCTTTTGGTTGGATCAAGATTGGAATTTGAGTTGGATTGTTCTTGTTTTATAGTTAGCCCTAAGACTAGAAAGAGGCATTGTTTTGTTGGACAGGCTTGCTTTGGTAGTATCTCTAGCTTGATCTTGGTTTCTAGTAATAGGAAATTTGAAGGTTTGGCCATAAATCCTACCTCAAAAGTTCTGTTTTTGTGTGAGCCAAAGAGAAGTTTGTTGAGATCATCGGTTGGGGTAGGATGGGCCACGGAGCAACGAGAGCTCGGGGAAGATTCAAGTGCAGTTACTGCATTAGATTTTGATAATTCTGAATCACAGGCTGCTGTACGTGGAGGAGAGAAAAACAATTCAAGAGTTGATGTTAGAGAATTAGCTTATAGTTTACGAGCTGCTAAGACAGCGGATGATGTGGATGTTGTTCTCAAGGAGAAGGGAGAGTTGCCTCTTCAAGTCTATTGTGCTATGATAAGGGGTTTTGGCAAGGACAAGAGACTGAAGCCTGCAGTGGCGGTAGTAGAGTGGCTTAAGAGGAAGAAAAATGAGTCAGGTGGTTTGATCGGTCCAAACCTTTTCATATATAACAGTCTTTTGGGTGCGATGAAACAGTCGAGTGGGTTTGGAGAAGCAGAGAAGATATTGAGTGATATGGAGGAAGAAGGAATAGTCCCAAACATTGTCACTTACAATACTTTGATGGTTATTTACATGGAGAAAGGAGAGTTTGACAAGGCCCTTGGGATTCTTGATTTAGTCAAGGAAAAAGGTTTTGAGCCTTCCCCGGTAACATATTCCACGGCTTTGTTGGTCTACAGAAGAATGGATGACGGTATGGGAGCTCTGGAGTTCTTTGTTGAATTGAGAGAGAAATACTCAAAGAGGGAAATAGGGAATGACACGGAATACGATTGGGAATTTGAGTTTGTAAAGCTCGAAAACTTCATTGGTAGGATATGCTACCAAGTGATGAGGCGGTGGCTGGTGAAAGATGAAAACTTGACCACTAAAGTCTTGAAGCTTTTGAATGCAATGGACAATGTGGGGCTTAGACCGAGTAGAGAAGAGCACGAGAGGCTTATATGGGCGTGTACGCGTGAAGAACATTACGTTGTTGGTAAAGAGCTGTATAAAAGAATCAGAGAGAGGTTTCGTGAAATAAGTCTATCCGTCTGCAACCACTTGATTTGGCTGATGGGCAAGGCTAAGAAATGGTGGGCGGCGTTAGAGATCTACGAGGATCTTCTAGACGAAGGACCTGAACCGAACAATTTGTCTTATGAGCTAGTGGTCTCTCATTTCAATATCTTGCTGAGTGCAGCTAGCAGGAGAGGGATATGGAGATGGGGAGTTAGGTTACTTAACAAAATGGAAGATAAAGGATTGAAACCGCAGAGCAGACATTGGAACGCAGTTCTTGTAGCTTGCTCAAAAGCCTCTGAGACCACAGCTGCAATCCAAATCTTTAAAGCAATGGTTGAAAACGGGGAAAAGCCAACTGTAATCTCTTACGGTGCGCTGCTCAGTGCTCTTGAGAAAGGGAAATTATATGATGAAGCGTTTCGGGTTTGGAACCATATGGTCAAAGTAGGGATCGAGCCGAATCTTCATGCGTACACGATAATGGCTTCAGTTTTGACAGGACAGCAAAAATTCAATCTTTTGGATACCCTTCTCAAGGAAATGGCTTCAAAGGGAACTGAGCCGAGCGTTGTGACTTACAACGCGATTATAAGCAGTTGTGCGAGGAACGGGTTAAGCGGTGTGGCTTACGAGTGGTTTCATAGAATGAGAGGTGAGAAGGTTGAGCCTAATGAGATAACTTACGAGATGTTGATTGAGGCTCTTGCGAATGATGCAAAGCCAAGGCTTGCTTATGAGTTACATTTGAAAGCTCAAAACGAAGGGCTTAAGCTCTCTGCTAAGCCGTACGATGCTGTTGTTAAATCTGCTGAGACTTATGGAGCCACCATTGATCTTAATCTGTTGGGTCCTCGACCAGACAAAGAGAAGAAAGCTACAAGAGAATCGAGAAAAGAAGATTAAAGTCGACTTTTTAATGTTATTGATGTGTAACGAACATTGTACAAGAGAAGAGAGTGCTTACATACAGATACAGTGTTAGTTATATAAGTAACTAAATTGGTTTTCCGTCTAGTCTACTTAATTACTACTTTACTTAGATTATGAAATATGAATGATAGCTTTAATATTTTCTGCGCAAGTATTTTTTTCAAATGGAAGCATCTCTGATTCATCACCGTCGCGTTCCCCAACAGTTCATCTCTCAAGATGATGGAGCGGCTGTGCTCGAAAGTTACTTTATAAATCGTCAAATTCCATCGATGTTTAGTATCTCACGTGCAAATAGTGTTGTGCATCCATAACCAAGCCCGGTTTGGGTAGATTGTACCGGTTTGTTATTTATAAAAAAGAAAAAGAAAAAAAAAGTGAGATTTAGAGTTTAAATTTTGGTGTTTGAGTTTAATATTTTGAGATTACGGTTTAAATTTGACGATTTAGAGATTAAATATATAATTTTGGGATCTAGCGTTTAGATTTTACTATTTATAATTTATATCACAGAAGTCAAAATTGGTAGAAACAATATTGAATTTAAAATTTCCAAAAACTTTTGAACACAAGTACCAAACATGTGTTAAGATTAAGAAGTTTGTTTTTAACAAAAAAAAAAAATGTTAACCAGTTCTAAACGTGCGCCACCAAAAAAAAATGTTAATTGGCTAATTGTCACTAAAACCAGTTATTAGATAGTACTAGAATAATACCGGCGCATACGCGCGTGCTGTTTTTTTTATGATCATAATAAATTACAAACATAAACCTCTTAGAATTCTCAAATGTCATAAGATTTATAATTCATTATAATATGAGATTATGAGCAAAGTTGAGAGTTCATATAATAACCGAGATATGAGATTTTGAGAGCACATCTTAGACATTAAAGAGAATAGATATAAACGGTTAAAAAGAATATGAAAAAATAAATTCATAATTAACTAGACATTAATTTATGTAAGACAAAGATGTGTCATTAAATTAGATAGAGTTAGCCTCTTTTACATATTTACATATATTAACTGCAAATGTGGTAATGATCCAGCATAATTAAAATTATAGTTTAAACTTTACGGGCCCATTCTCCTAATTCACTGGACTTATTTCTTCTGCGCTATTCCAAATTTGAATTCGAGATATTGAAATAGATTGAGGAATGGTTTGTATTAATGTTGTTTCCGTGTTATATACACTAGTTAGATTTTCATTTCATATTGTACTGATGTAATATTATAAATGAAAAACTGAAAAATTTTTAATTTACAAGTTTACTATTCTTAACAGTAGTCAGTAGATAACTAATTTACCTTGTATATGCTTAACATATATAAGAGCTAACAAAACTAATAGTATAATTATGAAAAGTATAGAACTTTATTCAATGATTGCAAAAATCCAAACACTCGACGTAAGCAACATCGTCGTCATTGTCTTTTATCCCAACAACTACGATCACCATGATCTGAAACTGTTTTTAAAACTATTCAACCTTAATTTACTTTCTCCGATCAAATCAAATCTGTTTAAGAGAACTAATAATAGTTAATCGATATTTTAGTTGAAGTGATTACTTAATTGATTTATTTACAAAATAGTAATAATCAAATGCATGCTTTCGAATGAAGTAGGTAAAGTTGTTATTTTAATTTTGTAAAAGCAGGTAGGTGTTTATCCAAAAAAAAAAACAGGTAGGTAGGTACCATTTATTTTGGAACTCAGTTAATTTTGAAACGGGTCAATTTTCGTGGCTTTCAATTTTTTATGAAAAGGTTTTGTCAATTTCACAAATATTGTTTATTCTATATATGTTTCTATTAATCCATGAAAAGCCGCATTGACCTAATTTCACCTAACTATTAAAGAACTCACTGATAACATATGTGAGCATATAATATAAACTAATTCAAAACTTATTGTGTCGCACTCGCACATGTATGATATATGATTGGGTCCGTTTGCTATATATGTTTCCCGTTATTATTCTAAAGTGTTATTTCTACATCTCAAATATATAGTTTGAATTGTGTAGAACTTCAAATATAACAATGAAACATTATTTGACTAACAACGATGTTGATGATCCTAACTTTGAACGATTAAACTAAAATTGACATTATAATTTTCACAACAAATGATATAGTTTTTCCAGTTGAGTAATATAATGTTATTATATACGCATACATATTGTACGCGCAATAATACATCCATGCATTATCATAATTTACATAAAGGCCTGACTCCTGTAAAAAGCAGTAACCTTGCCCATTAGCAAAGACATCTTACATACAAGAAATTAAGCTACTAATTACTTACGATAATTATACATATATATATATATTATAGATATAGTACAATTTTATATTACATTTTTTGTTTTTGTCTTTGGATTATAAGATATATATTACATTTTTTCATAAAAAGAAAAAATTATCATCAAGATTGGCGAAGAGGTCCCATGGTACCAAAGGATCCGTGATATCCAAGTCCCATTGCTCTAAAGAGATATTCGAATCTTCTGCAAGATATGATGAAGATTCACTTCTTGAAATGTTACTATATAAAGAAGAGAAAGACGAAGAGGGTATCTCGTTGCCTTGCGTTTCGAATAGATATTCCATGTCTACTTCTTCTGCACATGGAGTTTTGCAGTTTTTCGCCATAAGTTCCTCATCGTTATCGGATATTATTAATGTTTTCGTCGTTTCTGTTATAACATCATCTTTTGGAGTTTGATCCTTGATATCTTCTCCTTCCTTGATGGTAGAACACGTGTTTGGTTTTGGATCGGTTTGATGAGTAATAGTGTTCATCGATTTATGCGTAGCCGGATCCAACCCAAGATGTTTCATCTTCTTCTTGATCTTCGTATTCCAATGGTTTTTTATCTCGTTATCCGTTCGACCAGAGAAATGAGAGGCAATTTTAGACCACCTGCGATCCATATAACATGTAAGAAGCTTGATTTAAGCGTTTAGTATATATATATATATACATATATATATATAACGTGAGTGTATCAATACCTTATACTACAACTCTCATGAAGTAAAGATGAAAAGAGAGTCTACGTCATGAAAGATATATATCTGTGTGTGTGCATATAGTTATACCGTTACATATTACCATATGTATGTATAAATCCCCACATATATTCTTTTCTTTTTACCACAACCGATTCGTCACTCAAAAATAACCCAATTCCATGCATAAGTATGTATGCGTTAAAGTTTCTCTTTTTTTGAACATTTTCACCATTTTTTTTTTGTATAACGGTGTACGATCAAATAAATGCATGAATGGATATATTATTTGACATTTTTACAATTTTTGGACAGGAACAAGTGGATTGAAGGAAGCTGAGTACAACATACATCGGACACTGGAGAGAGATTTCATCTGTCAAAAATCTAGTTTTATAAGCCTTTTTAACAAAACAAAAACAAATCTAGTTTTATACCGGCTAACCAAAAAAAAATATATATATATATATATATATGATAAAAATTCATATTATCGTACCGGTTGCCAAGTTGAGAATGAAGTTCCATAATACGATCTTCTTCAGCATCAGTAAAACCACCTCTCTTGAGATCGGGTCTCAAATAATTGATCCATCTCAATCTGCAGCTCTTCCCACATCTCAACAAACCTTCATGCACACGTAAATATTAATAAAGCCCCCATTAAAAAGAAAGAAACAAAACAGTAAACTAAAACCCTAATTATGCATGCATATGTAAACATATATACACGTATGTATGTATAAAGAAAGAAGTACCTGCGAGTTTGGGGACAATTCTCCAGCAGTGGATGCCATTGTTAAGAATGAAGTTCATGAGTCTATGATCTTCTTCTATAGTCCATGGACCTCTCTTTAATCCAATTTTTTCACAACAAGGTTTTCTCCCCATTGAATTTTCTTAAAAAGCAAGCTCTAAGTAATGAAATCTATCAAATAGCATTCTACATATAGTAATGCTAATTTAAAAGCAAACCGAAAGAGTTTGAGTTGGTCAAAAATATAAAGAAGGGAGCGTTGGATCTAGTAATGGGCATTGCTTATAAATAATAGGAGGTGAGTTGGGAAGGGCAAAGATTCTCTCTTTTGACAGGTCACTTACAGGCTAAAAGACAAATAAATCCAAATTTAAAGCAAAACACTAATAAGTGAAGCAGTAAATAATGATTGCAGAGACAATTAAATTAAAGAAAGATTTAGTGAGAAGTGTGCGAGGTTTATCTTAGATTAATATGAACTTGTCGACAAACTTCTTGTAAGCTTATGATTCATTAATTATGAAAGTTTGCACTAAAGCAATACTTAAAGTTAATGGGTATAAATTATTTATTACGATAAGCTATAAATGTATATAACCATCGCATACTTAGCTTTTGTTGTTTCTATAAAGAGAGACTAATTGATTAATAAAATGTGGTGGTGGCACTGTGGCAGATCAATAATTTATTAGCGACCAGTTATATA
>VBRH01000030.1:2590-37642 GCA_014578085.1 Cardamine resedifolia | reverse complement strand
TATATATATATATATATATATAGTTTAGTAATTTTTATTAGTGTTATCACCATTTCATAATCCGAATGCAAATTTGTCTGTGTATATACGATGTGAATTGTAAAAGGAAACAATAGAAAACAAATTATATGTCATATTCTGACTAATTTCATATAGCTAACGTTGTACTGACCGACGAATGAGAGACATTGCATTCATCAAGCTAACACAAAAAATTGCTATTTTCAGTTACTTCGATACAAAATATGCATTTTTGTTTTGTTGATAAAAATATGCATTTGATACAAAATAAGCGTTCTTCAAAACATGCATGTTTACATCCAGGACGGATCTAGAGAAAAAATTAATAGGATATGATGCACAAATATTAAATAAAATATTTAAATACAAAATGATATATTTAAATTAAAATATCAGTCTATAAATGTAGACTAAATCCACTCATTATTTGATGAAACCATTTCATTACCGCTTCATTCATAACATCTACAAACAACTATTTTTAATAAGTGTGTATTGATACCTCCATTAACTTCATTGCAAAAAAATACCCCTCAACACTATAAACATATCTTAACTAGTAATCTTGAAACCTTTTATTAGTTTTTAAATTTTTTTTATAATTAGAACTAATAAGTGATGATATAAGAATCTAACATAATAAAATTTGGAACAAATCAAAATATGTAAAACAAATAAATTATGAAAAAGTTACCAGTTTCTAGGATATTTTGGAAGCTAGAAATAAGAAATTGTTTATAAAAAAGTACAGTTATGTTTTTTGAATTTGGGTTTTAAATGTAAAATCTATATTAATATAATTGAGCTTTAGAATTTAAGTTGATTTGGGTTTAATTTTTTTTTATTCTTTTTTTCGGCTCAGCCGTGTTATTCAAAAATTATGGGTGCAAAATTTCATATTTAGTAGGTGCACAATATATATTTATTAAAAAATTACATTAATTAAAAAAAAAAACTATGGGTGCACTCGCACTCTCTCTTGTTATGGTACATCCGCTCCTGATTACATCATTTTTAAAGATTTTAACACTAGTGACACAACTAACAAAAATCCTAAAAATCCTAAACTTTTAATACGACGATGTGCCACAACTAACAAAAATTAATCAACCATAGATTGAGAGGTGAATACCTTTTTCTTTGCGTGACTAAATCAGAAATCAAATTCTGAGTAAAAAAAAAGACAACAATGTTATTAATCAAATTTCCATAATAATTAAGTTATTTGTTTGCTTTATAGTAAATTTTTTATTTCGAGATTATGACTATTAATATTATATATATTATTACTTTAATTCGTAATCGAAGGAATTCCATTCATTGATTAATGTTTTGTTACAATTTTGGTTAAAAGAAAACGATTTAAGATTTGGTTGGATCCATCGGTCCCCTCTTCAAAGCTTTGTGCTTATTCCGTCATCAAAGCATCTTTCTTTCCCACATTATTCTATACTTGTTAATAATATTTGTGGAGTCGACTTTTTACGTCATAATTTGTTAGTTTGCACTGCACCGTCATGATTAGGCAACTTGCTTAATAAAGAGTCTATATTATATCTGTTAATTTCTATAATTATAATCTGTAATATTTAATTATCTTAAATTGAATAATCGAAACTCATTTAGCCAATTGGATGCCAAAAGAATTGAACTACCATTATATATTTTAAAATTTTAAATGATATACTATTGGCGACGATTGGTATGTATTAGATTCATTTTTCTTTAAAATGTCCAAAACATTAATTTTGGTTATTTGTACTATTTAAAGCATTTAAAACCATCTCCAATGCTCTAAACAAAAAATGAAGAAAACATTTTCCCAATAGTATATTTTTTGGAAGAAAAAATGAGATTATGAATAGTAGTCCATCATATTCGAGAGAATACTATTTGTAAAACTCATATTTTCCCTCAAAATGTACCATTGGAAAATGATTTCCTTTATTCTTTGATATTTTTCTTTAAAAGGTGTGACCATTAAAAAATAAAATGGAATTTTTAAAATAAATAATAAATAGTAAATGAGGATATATTTGAAATATTTTTATTTGAGGGAAAATATGAAAGAAAATATTGAAGAAAAACTCAAACTCATTTTAGTGTAATTTCATTTTAAAGGAAAAATGAAGAAAAAAAAAACTATTGAGATGCTCTTATAATAGTAAACAATGACTAAATTCACAGTAAAAAAATTCCAATCTCAATTGCTTGACTGTTACCATCGATCTTTCGACTATTAGATCACCATATTTTTGTTTGGAATAACTATTTTAAATATATCTTGGATATAGAATTAGGAATGGTATCTTTAACCATACATAAGTTACACATGAAAAAAGGATAAAAGAAACAAAAAAAATACTATAAAATGGAGGGGTTTCCCGTTCATGCATTGAGGAATATTCTCCAAGAGTCCTTCAATGAGGTTTCTTTTGTTTTTGTTTGGTTTGTGTCAAGAGAGGCCAATAAATCGGCTGACTCTTTGCTATGTGTGTTAAGAAACCTTGTATTTGACCCACATTAAATCATTTAGTGAAATTAACTATTTGCCAAAAAAAAAGAGTACTCCAAGTACTTGAAGGTACTATATGATATATACAGAAATCTATCCAATTATACATCAATCCTGAAATTTATTAGGCTATATGTCCTAGTCAATTATAATTACCAACCGAAATTTAGAAATCGTTTATAAAAAGAAACAATCTTATATTTCCAAACTGTATAATTTTTCTTTATTGAATATTTAATCCATCATGCCTCATAGGCTCATAATGTTATGTGACCACTCAGTTTGCATTAAAGTATAGAAAACTAGGTAGTCGAGCGAGTTATTAAATGTCAAAATAAATTGCAGATTTTGTTTATATCATCGACATTTATATAATTTATGTTCCATTCCGTAAATCTATATATTATTGTTTGTAATTATGTGATTATATACGGCCTTGGTCAACAAAAATAACTATATTTTAATATATTTATCTTGTGTGTGGTATACATCGTAATCTTGAAGAAAAGAAAATTGCACTAACCAAATATTCGATCTTGTTTTGGTTCACTGAACTGAACTAAATTTTAGAAAATTGTAATATAGAGTATTACCCCCCAAAACAAAAGTGTATTTAATTTTAATATTTGAGGGACCGAGACAAAAAATATAGATGAGGGACCGTTGGCCAAAAGAGTATAGGAGGGACCACGTGCAAGAAAAGTGTTAATACGAGGGACCCAAAAAACAACATATCAAATTTAGGCCCAATAAAAAATACATTCTTACGTTTATAGCCCATTAGGTTCACTTTAATTCTGTATCTTCAGTAATTGGGCTTTTAAAGATCGAACAGCGAAAATGGATCACATTACACGTCGACTATTAATTTATCTCTAATATGATAATGTGTAGTGCCTCTCTTCCAATCGTTAGTCGTTAATTCTGAGTCAAAATTTTCTTACCTTTTTTTAATTCTCAAATCACTATTTTCTGATATTTGTTTATAAGTATCCAAGCCTTGAGTTTATAATTCTCAAACATAGTTACATACATCAACGAAGAGCCGACCCTGGATATAAACAAATCAAACATTGGCTTGGAATCTGAAATAATATTAAGTATTTTAAGGACCAAAATTTTTGAAAATCTGTCATAGTTTAGTGGTTTTAGCTCTCCTTACACCTTAAATATTTTATGCTCGGGGGATCTTCAGTTTCCAATACATCTGCCCGCCCCTGGGTAAAACTAAAGCCACCAAACTAAACCAATGCTATTATTTTATACTTTATGCCACATCAAGAGCTATAAAAGAAAGCCTTCTATTATTTGGTCGCAGTCTAACGGAACCGGGTCAATTTGGTTTAGTCAAAAACGTCCCTCTATGTGACGAACTAACAGCTGTTCCAGAACATAAACGAACATATAAATGGCACTCCACTAACAAATTCAGACATCAATATGACCACTATGTCCTTCTTTCGATATTTTTTTATAAAAATTTTCTAAGCGAACAACATGTAAATGATAACGACTCAAGGCCGTCTCAACATCAAGACTCATTCTCATTCGTTGACTTTTTTTTTAACCCACTAAACATTTTTTATACGACCCCTCCCTCTATAAATTCAACCTCCTTCGTTGATATATAGATCCTACAGACAAACAATAAAGAAAGAAAAACCAAAGAGGAAGAAGAACAAGGAGAAGAATAACAAAAATGGCTCCAAGAAGTTCTTTGATCCGCTTTACCTTTGTCTGCATTGTCTTGGCCGTGTTGGTTATGACTGCCCAGTCGCACTCCGGAGCTGAGCATCCGGCTATGGCTCCGTCGCCACATGGACATGGTCCGGCTGCATCGCCACCAAAGGCTCATGCTCCAGCTCCAAGTGCTGCCACTTTCTCTGCCTACCCTCAGCTCATCGCCACCGCATTGGTCGGTGCTTTGTCTTTCGTTTTCTGAGATGTGTTTCCACTCATCTTCCGATTGTTTTCTTTCCGTGTTTTAAATTTTATTTTCTCATGTATTCCCTCGTTTCTTTTTGTTTTCTCAAAGATTGTGATGATTTGTTCCTGTAATAATACCTATCTATAAAACATTTGTCTTTTATGTTTATTATATTTTTCTCTCATTTGAAGCAAGTCTATCAAGGTATTTTATTGGCTTGGTTTAAGCACTACTAATTAAGCTTAAGCATATTAATATCAAAAACTTTAACTATTTTGATAGCCTTAATTTACTCATTTAAAGGCTTGTAGAATAAATAAATATCCAAAACAAAATAATGAAATGCAGGCCTCGACAATCGACATAATAAGGGAGCATTCAGACGTTGGTTTCGTAAGCAATGAGTATATTCTATTAAGCTACTATAGAAATATCTCCACGCATCGCGAAACAGTAAACAAAAGTCCAGCAGAAACCGTAAAAGTATCATATATAGAAACACTCGAATATTTGTAGTAACTTGTAAGTTGCAACCAAAACCATGAGTACAACTCCAATGAATTAATCAGAAAAAAAAAACTCTATTATATAAAAGAAACACCAGAATGTTGTAACCAAATTATGAGTATAACTCCACCGAATCAAATGTGCAAAATTAATAAAAGTCAAACAACTTAGAATATATCAGAACAATAACATGTAAACGATAACGAAGCCAACGACCATCTCAATAGTTACAAGGCTCATTCTCATCCGTTGAGTTTTCATCTATATATCCACTGACCATTTTTATACAGTTTCTCAATCTTCTGTCATTTGAATTTGACTTGGAAGAAGGTAATAATAGTCTCTCTACTCGTTTTTTTTCTTCTCTCCAAATGTCTTAAATAATTCATAAAAATATCCAAAAGGGTACCTTAACAAATAACAACAACAAAAATATTTCCACAACTAAAATATAGAGAAAAGAATAAATAATGAAAAAAAAAGAATAAATAATGAAATCCAGAATTAAATAAATATAAATGGTGTGAATCCAGGCCTTAAAAAGCCCAATAAGGAATTTATTTTGCAAAAGTGTTTAGTAACTTTGGCGTTTTGGATTCGACGTTTGCCTTATCCGTTTCAGCTCATCTATTTCATCTTCTTCGTCACCTCTAAATTTAGTTTCGAGAATCTGAAATTTTGAAATTCGTAGGAAGAAGATAGAGTAATGGCGCAGATGGTTGCGATGCCCGTAGCGCACTCGCTCTCACTTATTTGCAGTTGGACAAAATCCAGTCCTCTCTCTCGCAACACTCTTACTCTGCCAGCTCCCAATGTAATAACTTTCTCAATGATTCTCTCTTGCGTTTGATGTTGTAATCGAAATTATCGATTTTTATTTGTGCTAGTTCAATCTTCTTATTCAAATTTTTGGGTCAAATTTTGTTTTAAGAAGCAAATCAGTTTAGGGTATTTGGTCTCTGGTTTTAAGGGGTTTGGTTATATTGTATTGAAAAAGCAGAAGCAGAGTCTAAGCATCAGATGTGCTCGTGTTGGTGGGGTGGAGATTCCGAGTAATAAGAGAATTGAGTACTCTCTTCAGTACATTCATGGGATTGGTCGAACTAGGGCTCGCCAGATTCTTGTTGACCTTCAGATGGAGAACAAAATCACCAAAGACATGGCTGAGGAAGAACTCATCATTCTTCGTGATGAAGTCTCCAAGTATATGATTGAGGGTGATCTGGTAATACATCTTTTGCTTTCTAGCACTCTAGCGTAATCTACATAGTAACACAGTTTCTTCACTCCATTCTTGGAGAAGACCTTTAGCTGCTGAATTGCTTTCGTTTGGGATTCCATATGGTTTTGGTGTTTCTGATTTGTGTTCTTAGAGAATGGATTGTGATTTGTGTTGTGGGTGTTACAGAGGAGGTTTAATGCTCTTGCAATCAAGAGGTTGAAGGAGATCCAATGCTACCGTGGGGTAAGGCATATCCAAGGATTGCCATGTCGTGGACAGAGAACGAAGAACAATTGCAGGACTCTTAAAGGCAAGAAAATTGCTATTGCAGGGAAGAAGAAGGTTTCCAAGTAACCATCTTCTTGATTTCCTTCTTCTTCTGTAATACTCTTTTTAGTTTTGTGGAGTCTCTTTGTTAAAAATGTGATTTGTAGTCCTCAAAACTTGGTTCGAATTGAGCCCTTTCCTGTTTATCTTTGGCTCTTATTGCTATTCCATATCTTTATCATATATTATCTTGGTTGATTGGGCATTATTTGGGAGGACTTGTAATGTTACATACAAAGTTAAAGGTTTCAGCATTCAAGAATCATCTCAGTGGACTTAGTGTTGGATTTGGTTATGTTAAATTTCCAATTTCATCCCGCGCCAACGGTTAGACTCTAGTGTTTCTAATGTCAAAGACATGCTAGCTCCAAGATGCTCATGTCAAAACCAAGAACAAACTTGAAAATATGGTCAAGCCAAAATGGTTTATTCAGAATACGTACATATGAATACATCATTAACCCCAAAAAATAAATTGATAACTTTTGCAAAAATAATTCTCTAATCCTACCCAGAAAATCTTGCTATCATACAAAAAAAAGGAAGAGAATGAATCATAATAATAACAGGGTAAAAATTTCAGTAAGAGAACTCATGGCCGCGGATCGAAATGTATTTCTTGACCCAAATGGCAATATCTTCGGCACAGGCCTGTGCCTGAGGAGTCTTGAGAAGCATATCAAGGGTTGCAAAGTCATGAACTGCGTCTTTGTATTCTAAAACTGGAGAATCTACGTTTACCTTTCTAAGCTCCTCTGAATAAGCAATGGCTCGGTCTCTCATCCAATCATGCTCAGCAACTACTGTAAGCGTTGGAGGCATTAGCTTCAGAGGCGGTCCACTGCGGTTATGGGCAATTGGGTTTGCTGCTGGGTGGTCAAAGTCGAACTCTTTCTCTGGTAAGAAGAGTTTCCAGGCGAGAACAGAGACAGGCTTATCGTAAAAGTAAGAGTTTGACAGCTTTATCTCGGATTGCGTTGGGTTGTTTCCGATGAAAAAAGGGTACATTAGAACCTGTGCAACTACTTTCACCGGGTCTAGAAGCTTCCCAGCTTCCACTGCTTTCCTAGCTACATAGTCTGCTATGTTCCCACCACAGCTCACCCCGAGAAGAACACATCTATTTAAAATTCATAAGAGTTACAAAGTTGAGAAACAGAATTTAATATGAGATTGCAAGCAACGGAAGATAAGCTATCTAAATTCATCTAACTAGCTCTCCATAGAACCCTGACTTTGTTCCTAGTTCTTCTTAGATCAACTCGAAACTATTCTAAAGATCTAATCTGCCGTAAAGGAACTAAATTCCCGAAAGCAATCTCGGCAAACAAGGATCAATATCGCTGGAACTATCTGAATCAAAGTGTGTTCTAACTTCAGTAAACATAAAGGCATTCCATGAATCACGTCCAAAACCAAATATTTGAAGTGGCCATTATCTAAACTCTTGAGAGCAAACCATACGATGGTCATTTACATCAAACTCTAGGTGTCTCTAGCTCATACTTCTCAACTGATTAAGCTGATACACAGAAACAAGCAGGAAAGGTTACAAAATACAAACCTGGAAGGATCGGCATGAGCTGCCAGCCAAGGCTCAACCATGGAAGCTCCAAAAGCATCCACTATCTGTCCTTGAACATTCAGCTTCTTAACCTCAACGCCATTAACGCGTCGATTACCCAAAGACTTGCAACAATCAGCTAAATTAGCTTGTTTCCCAAGCCAATTCAGCACTTTAACTCCATCCTCAAACGCTGCAGGGTACCGATTCTCAGGAGCAAGCCTATAACCTACGGCCAATACAATTACATCGCATACTTTTGCGATTCGTCGGCAAAAGAAGTCATTAGCCGCCGAATCAGAACTTCCACTAACCCAACCTCCACCGTGAAACTGCAACATCACTGGAAGTTTCCGTGAATTTCTCTTCGGAGATGGCGCATAACCTCCGTATGGCTCTAGATTCTCGTTGTTGCATCCGTAGCTGTTCCTTCGAGATTCGTTTCTCTCTGCCGGTGCCTGAGAGTTCTGATTAAGAGGGCCGTGGCTATATCTCCGATCAGATCTGGTTTGGTGGTTATAATTATCTTTGTGGCGTAGCTTTAACGAATCCGGCTCAGGTGGAGAAAGAGCAGATTCAGGGAGAAAGATCCTTACGGTGAGTGACGTCATTGGATCAATGTGGATATCTTTGGTTGCAACACCGTCGGTGAAAGACGGATTCGCGGCGGCGACGGATTCATCGGATCGGGTTGAGACACCGAACGAAACCGATAACCCATCATCTGAAATTGAAATCAGATTTTGGAGACGATGTTTCAAAAGTAACTTAAAGAAGACGCTATAGAGTTTCACACCTACGCTTGGCATTTCCCTCCAGAAAAGATCAGATTTTTACAGCGATTTTTCGAATATTTTCAAGAGCTGATCCCAAGGTGTGTGTGAGAGAGAGATCACAATTCACATCTATGAGGTTCGCTAGGGCTTCCCAGCTTGAAATTGATCCGGTTCTTAAGATTTCCAGAACAATTACGGAGACTGCAATCGAAAATTTGATGAAGAATTGGCAGCAAAGAGTCAAAATTGATGAAGCCCAGTTCCAATTTCTATAATTTCAACTAATTTACAGAGAGAATAATAAAATGATGACGACGAAGAAGAAGAAGAAGAAGAAGAGGAAGAAGAAGGGAGAGAGAGACAATTGTGGTGGACAAAGTGTCATTGGCTATTACTATTGAGAGAAGGAGAAAATTATCCTCTGAAACGCGGTTACCATAAATCGAAAGTTCTGTCTCGCTTTTGAGTTTTCTACGTTCTAGATGATGCGTACAAGTGCTGAATGTTTTTTTTTTTTTTTTACAAATAGGAATATCGAATGAGATTCCAAAACTATTAATCATAGAGACTGACACTTCATTATGTTTTAATCATAGACTTGTGGCAAAAACACCGCACCAAAACTGATTTATACTTACATCTTTGGTTATTTAAGAGAAACAATCGCTTCAATTATATACAGCCGATTATTGGTTGACCCTACTAACTTGAGTTATAAAATCTATAATGTTTAATAGTTTTATTCAGTGTTCAAATGAAAATATAAAAAGGTTGGCCACAACAACGATAAAAATGAGAAAAAACCTTGAAAATTTCAAAAACTTTGGTCGTTCTTGGTGAACTTGACCATAATTCAGAAATCAAAGACTCTACCGAGAAATGTATGACATTAGTCGAAATTTTAGAATACTTAATTCACACTAATGTCCATTAAATAAAAAACTGACACTAATTTGCAATATTTAATCGGTTGATAAGACCCATATATAGAACATCATATGGACCCATATAGTTTTAAATTTTTAATGGGTTTTGTCTTAGATATTTTCACGACAGATAAAACCTGTCTAGTCTCATTTTCGTGATAAGCGTTGTCATTTTCGTAAACCATCGCCAGCCACAACAGCCTGACGTCACAACGAAAGTTTCTTTCGACGTGTGTGACTTGTAAGTTGTGAGAGAAGAAAACGTTATACTACTACATTAACTTTGATTTTTATTACTTTATTGATGTTAAACACACAAGAAAACACAAATCCAAACTTAGAATTAAACACTCTATTTTTGCAACTAAATAAAGCAGCCAAGTCAAGCAAAGTAGTCAATGGCTCGGACCATTCATTGCAAACAACATCTTCCCATCACCAGGTAAATAAGCAACATTGGGAGGCATAGAGAGCGTAACCGCAACCTCCCTAGCCGCCTCGATCCTTCTCCTTCGGCTCTAATCACAGCCGCTCGTCTCTCCTGATCAGCCTTTGCCACTAGGAACTTAGACCGCTCAGCTTCTTGCTGTGCCACCTGCTTCCGCTCCACCGCACGTGAGAACTCTGGACCATAAGTCAGGTGCGTGGTTGCCACGTCATCGAGAACAATGTTAAATTACTTAGCTCTCTTGATCAGCGTCTCACGCACAAGAGAGCCGAAGCCGAAACCTGTGGACGTCCCGTTAAGAGCTGGTCCGCATTGAACTGAGCCACCACTGCTTTCAACACCTCGTTCTCAATCGCTGGTAGAACCTTCTCTCCGTACTCCAGACCTAAGTTCTGGTATATGAACGGAAGACGCGGAGACCTAACCCTAACCGTTTGGAGCCATAATAGCAAACAAATATGATTATGGTCCATACCTCCTTGCCACGTGTTTTATTATAAGCATAAATATAAGTGGGCTTTATTGCCTTTTCATAATTTTGGGGCCGTTAGAGCCCAAGTTTTTCCAGTTTCCACTTATGCACTTGCCGTCTCGATCCTGCACGATAAACAGTACACTCACCCAAAATCTTCCTAGTGGAGAAGACAGAAGAAGTAAAATCAAAAGGCAATATGAAACTTATTAGATTGTTTGGGGATTCCATTTCTGGATCAAAAGATGTAGTGCGAGTTGTGTTCCAAAGAACATTAGCTACTGCAGCTGGTAAAGTGAAGAAAGGTGGGAAGGGAGGTGGAGCTAATGATGCACCAAAAGCATTGAGTTTGAGCAAAGAGATCAAATCAAGTACGGTCGTTGGTGCTAATACTCTGAAAGATGGATCGGACCCAAAGATTTTACCTGATTCAGAGTACCCGCATTGTTTATGGCATCTGCTTGATAAGCGACCAGCGCTTAGTGAACTTACAAGGAAGAACGTTGTTGGGTATGTATGTTTGGTCTTAATAAATTTTGTTTAAGGTATAGAAAGAATGTTAGCTGTCATTTCCGTGAGCTAAACCAATCTACGATGCAAAGAGAGTCACTTTCTCTATTATGCAGTTACTTCACGATTGCTTGAGTAGCTTCAGAAACGGATAAAAATGATACAAAGAAAGCTGCGAGGGAGAAGCATACCTGCGAAGCAAGTTTTGGCTATTTCAGTGCCACTTGTTGGGAAGCTACTAGGTTTATTATAACCTTTAAACCCCCATAGACATTTTGTAATGAATCTATGAAATGAAACACAAATCCACCACATACACTCCTTTTACTGTGGTCTATGCAATTCCAGTGTTTTGACATAATTGACTCAGTTATAAGCTTTGTTGTATACTAGCAAGAGCTTGTTCTGTTGTGGGTAAGTAGTGGGCATGACTCATCGAGTCTAAGTCAATCAGAGTTTGTAAACAAAGTGAGTTTATAAAGCCAAATATAACACCGAGAATGGCACATTTCTAATACCCTGCATCTTGTAAATTTTCAAATTCTCAGCAACATAAAAGAATCAAGAGAAGAGCAAACCCAAGTGTAGCAGAAAAGACAGACAAAATGTATGTCAGCAAAATCTATTATTCCAAAAAAACATACATAATTTAGAGAATCTCTAAAAGGTGAAATAATAATACTAGTATGTATAAAAATATATAAAGTAGAAAGGAAGGAATGGAAAAACAATGCAGAAACTAACTAAATTTCTTGTCTTGTTGACGTAGCTTAGCTTTCCTTTCTCTAAACAATTCAATCCAGAGATTCCAAATCCAAAGTATACTAACACTAATAGCAGTTCCAACAACAATAGACCAAGAAATCCACAACCAATTAGGTATCACACCATTAGCACCACCTCGAGCATAAAACGCTACCATTTTCCCAAAAAACAAAGGTCCCAAAACACCTCTTACGATACTGTAGAAGGCGTAAAACGGAGGAGACAAGAGATCGTACACTTTTACAGCTATTCGAGATTCCGGATCATACTTCCTTGCTCCGGCTAGCGTCCACGCGTTTTGACACGCGCTTGTGACTTCGGCCAGGATCAGAAGGCCTAAGATGGCGCAAGCGCCGTGGAAGACGAAGAATCGGCAGGTTAGGAACACGAATAAGGTGGCTAGGTGATGGCCGATGAAGAGTACGTCGCTAGGGGAGAAGACGATGTAGTGGAGGAGATCCGTGAGGAAGTAAGCCACGCTGAAATCGAGGACCGTGTTTTGAGCTGCCGTGTTTGCGGAGGAGAATGAGTTTGATGGAGAGGAGAAGACGGCGCGTGAGGCGAGGAATACCGCTGGAGTGCCGTGGAAGATTGAGATTAGACAGCTTGATGCTTCGGGACGGATTTGTGGTTTCCAATTGCGGAAGACGATGAAGTAGGCGATTAGATAGATGATTAAGAACATGGTGAAGAAGACTGGGAGGTCTGGAATTGAGATGTCTCCGACATCGATCGACATTGAGATCGGAATCTCAACCCTAACGGAAATTGAAGAAGAAGAAGAAGAAGAAGAAGAATCTACACAGGGAAGAAACTTGAATCCTTTTTTTTTTTTTTTTTTTTTTATGTGTAGCAAAAATCGATAGACTGATAGACACATGTCTATTGTCACTATCTATTTTATCATATTTTTTTGACCAAAAAACTTAGTAATATAACCCCTTTTTCTCTTCTTTTCATTTTTATAAACACTCTCACAAGTCACAACTAACATTTTAATTAGATTCACGATAACACACTACACTAATAGACAAAACATTAACCTGAAAGTTGGAAATGAACAAAATTTGCAGTGATTTAAAAACTCATTTCTCTGAGAACAGTAAGAAACTAAGCACATTCCAGGTGCTTAGTGAGGTAAGTGGATCAACAGAAGAAGGAAACTGAGGACTGATATGTAAAAATCAAAGTAGAAATGCCACAGAGACTTTAACAAGTAGATCAACAAAAGTTTTAGTAAGCTAAATATAAAAACCACATCCATAGGTGTACTTAAGACTCAACAATCCTAAACTTATGACTTACTAAAGAAGTAATTATATTTCCAAGCCAACTCCGGAAGGACACAACACCAAATGCTGCAATGGCTTCTTCATTTCATCTAATCATTTACTGCCTCTGCAAGCTTGGCAGAAAATCTAAACTTGTTGATATTCAATTTTGTTTCCTCAACACATAACCCTTTCCATTCATTGCTCAACTCTCTTCTTTTTCCAG
This sequence comes from Cardamine resedifolia, assembly GCA_014578085.1. Classification (NCBI taxonomy): domain Eukaryota; kingdom Viridiplantae; phylum Streptophyta; class Magnoliopsida; order Brassicales; family Brassicaceae; genus Cardamine; species Cardamine resedifolia. The sequence continues at coordinate 24,165 of VBRH01000030.1, read as the reverse complement.
TTTCAAGGTTCATCAGATTCTCAAGCAGGAACTTCTTTTGGTAATCACTTAAACCTTGCGATATCAAGGTCTCAAACGCATCCCGCACAGCGTATAACTCATAATCGTCATCACTTTCTTTTCCAGCAGTCCCATTCTCCGTTATTCTGTCAACAACAACGGCTTCATGATGTGATTTGCCATCAAAGTCACTTTTCTCTGCCCCATTGTCATTTAAGTATTCAACATTAGCCACTTCTTCGTTCTCCTTAAACATCTCCTCCTGATTCAACAAAACCATGTCATTGAACAATATCCAAATCATTCATCAAGCAGGTAATTATAACATTAAAAGGCTGAATCAAAAACAAATGATAAATCTCTAAGTCACTTACGCCAGCATTAGCGTATTGAGCTTCATTTTTGCCCCAAATCATCATGGAGAATCCAAAGGCATCAGAGTCACTAGACTTGGTAAAATGTGGATCATTTCCTTCATTAACCTTCTCCATGTGAACAAGAAACTTCATTTTCAACTTCCTGATCTTACTCAACAGCTGCTTCTTGGAGACTTTTGCAGCAATGAAACCTCCAACGAAACAATAAAACGCATCCCAATCAATTTTGGTATCGAGTCCTATCTTAGCTCGATAATCCACTAATCCCTGAGAATCACAAATGTGGCTTAAGGAATCGTCAAAATGCAGTAGATGAAACAAAGAAAACAGACCTTTAAGATAGCGAGCTCATCTTCCTCATTCCAGATCCGGTTGCTCGTCGGAGAAGCCAGATTCTTCCTCTTCTTCCTCTTCTTCTTTGTCACTTCTTCTGCTACTGTTTCGGAAGCAGCACGCTTAGAGGCAAGCTTCCGATGAGATTTTCGCCGGGAGAGGGATAGTGCAGACGGAGAGTTATAGTCAGAGTCGTCACCACCACCAGGGGAAGAGAAATCTAGCTGCTTCGGAGTCGCCATGGTAATTGCTTACTTATACCTCACAATTCTAAGCCTAAGTTAACAACTAGTGATCCCAATTCCCGAATTTTGACGAATCTCAAACTTACGCCGGAAATAAAAAAATCAGATTCCCGAGAAAAAGGAAAGCAAAATAAAACTCGTTTACAAAAGTCAGAATCGAGTGACTCGTGGAGAGAAGAAGAGGCCCCGAGTTAATTTTTTTAACAGTGTTAAAATTTTAAAATATCCATTCTATTCCAAAACGACGTCGTATCAGACACAAGGATCTCTTGAATCAAACCGTTATGGTCTTTACTGTTACATCCGTATTTAAATTTGACCATTGACTGAAACTGATACGAAGCATCAAGAAGTAAGAAGGAGAACCCAGCCTCCACAATGCACAAACACAAACACAAACACAAAGACGAAAACTTTAAGTCAGAGAACCCATTTCTCATGATCGCTATGACCATTCCAAGCAAAACTTAACACATGAATGACTCCTGCTTCCACTCTCAGTACCAATCTGATCCAATCCTTCTCAGGCATATTCATTAGACCATCCTCTCTACTTGGGGCTACTGTATTAGACACTGACATTTGTTTTTCTTCCACTTTTGCTCAAGGATTCTGGATTCTTGATTCAGATTTTTTTGACTTTATGGATCTGAACACAAGCTCAATCGATCTCCCCCTCTTCTATTTCAATTCCAGGAGCTGGCGAAGTGAACAGATCAGCTTCCTCCTCATCCTCATCCTGTTTCATAAACAGCCCAAGCTGCTCCAGAGGATTACTACCTCCAAAACTGAAACTACGCAACCCATCATGAGACACATCAGGCCCATCCTCTTCTATTGCATTTGTCAAATGGTCTGTGTTTACTGTTTTCAGCAGTTCTAGATCCTTGAGAAATTTTGCATTCTCGTTGAGTTCAACCGACTGCTCCATCTGCAACATTTACCATGGAAAAATAGGTTTCAGTGATACACAGGGACTAGATTTTCCATTTTTTCTTTAAGTACCTATTCTGATTCTTATAATCAAATGAATCAGGACATGTCTTTCACAAGCAACACAGCAACGAACATCTTTACCTCCATCAATGCCTGTCGCGCTGCTTCTCTTTCACGCTCCAGCTTTCTCTTGGCCTCAGCCGCAGCTTCAGCTGCAGCTTGTGCCTCAGCTTTTCTACGAGCTTCTTTAGCTGCCTTAGCTTCTGATAGTAATCGCGCTTTCTCTGTTAAGAAGGGCACAGATTACCGATTCAGGTTGCAGAATGCTTTTATCATTTACAGGTGGTAAATATCACCAATTACACTTAAACTACCAAATCAAGGAAGCAAACCTCTCTTCTTTTGAAGCTCGAGTGCTTCTCTCTCACGCTGCAGCTTCTCTGGGTCTCGCGTGTCATTCTGATCACAAGAACACATACGATTAAAGAAAATTCATTTCAGAAGTTAAACAAATACCCAGAATAGTGGGCCGGAACCCAAAACAAACCTGGTTAAGGGTTTTCTCTCGGGCTTTCAAAATTATGTCTGCAAATTTATTCTTCAATAAAGCAGCCCTGTAGATCTTTTCCGGAGGTAGTTGCTTCTCATTCTGAGCACTATTTCCTACTGTATTAAAGGGTCAAGAGTGAGATGCCACCTCAGACAGAAGAGCAGAAATTTTTTCTGCCACACTCCTTTTTCTTACCATTTTGCTGACAATCCGCCTCCTCAACAGAACTTATTTTCTCCTGAGATGCACATTCCAGCTGATCCAACCCACCATCGGATACTACTTGTAGAAAGGAAATAACAATACATAAGTTCCACACTAAAATACTAAACTTTTAAACACCAACACAAAAATGTACTCACATCCTCTTGTTGAGGAAGCGCTTGTAGCTCCATACAACGAAGGTTCAGGATCCATGGTTCCAAGCCCCTGAAACAAGGCAAGACAGGAGCGCGAAGAAACAATTAGGTTATCCTAACAAATCTGGGAACAAACAAGTTATCCTAGCAAAAAGATATTAGGAATCAAAGTTTTAAACTGACTATGACATTCCTTTCGTATTGTTATGGTTCCACAACAAAACATAATTGTGGGCCAAGAGTAGATCCTCCATATTAAACTATATCAACTTTGTGACAAGGTAACAAAGACCTCCACATAGGCATATGCATTGTGTCGAACCAAAATTCAGTTATTCATGTTTGCATGTTAATATGTTATTCCAGGCCACCATGTACCTTTGATGTCCTCGGTAAACTTGAGATTTTAGGATCACCTGATACACTTTCCAAGCTATTACCTAGATCAGTTATATGCATCAAAAGAGGAGCAGTCAGAAATTAGTACGATCCAAGGGATAGTATAATCACCTTAAAACCAAGAAAGGGAAAACAAAAAGCAATTCATATTTAGTTAGTAAACAAGTGAATCAAAAATGCCTCTTACTTTCAAACTATTACACAAATTATCAGTTGGCTTTCATTTCACAGCAAGAAACATAAGTTTTTACTCCAAGTGAAAACCGCAGAAGATAAAATAAGTGCGCTAGCAAATGTTCACTGCATATCAACAACAATATGACTCCAAGGCCACTTCTGACATAATTTGAGGTCCCGAGAATTTGGAAATGAAAAATGCAACAGCCAAACCCCATCAAAATTTCCATAGAGAATAAGAATGACAATATAAACAAGCCAAAGAAAAGATACCATTAGAGTTTCCTAACACCAGATCCTTCTCTGTCGTGACAGGAGAAATACTTGATTTTGGGTGTTCATTTTCACCAATGTCAACAACCTCATCATCCATTTCACTACCTGCAACGAAGATAAAGTAAGAAAATGTCAGTCAGAGAGCCAAGCAGAAACTTTATCAAACAACAAGTAGACTGAAAGCTAACCATCACAATGCTGCATTGATGAATTCCCTGGCATTGATCCATGCAAAAGCTGCAATGATAAACAATTCCCTATTAGCAGTCATGGTGCTATTAAATGATTCAGACATGAGATACAGATGGAGAAATACCTCTATCTCACAGGGTTCAACACTTGATTTTTTGTTCTGGCTCTCTCGCATATGTTCGTCTAAGAGACCCCGCAACTGGAACAAGGCGTGATCACTGAGGTCATTAATGTCAATCTCAATCTCATCATCTTCAATCATCCCATCATTTGAGTTGTGGTCTCTCAAGAAATTTATTAACTGGGCCGGGAACTCAGCCAAGGACTCCAAATCCCTGCCAAGCTTGAGCCTATCCTCATTACTCATAACACTCTTTACAGGCTCTAAGACGTTCACACAGTCCACTGGACTTGTCTTCCTCTTCTTAGCCATAGGCACAGGTATTACAACATTTTTTTCCTCGTGGGTATCCGAGTTACTCAGTTCAGTATTAGCTTTAGTTCCGGGTAATTTCTTATCGAGAGTCTTCCACCTAACTTCGAAAAACTTGCGAAGTGTATCAGCCATGATGTAAACATCATTACCAGGTGGATTATAAGTCATTGCATTGCTGAAGGTAAGCCGGACATCAGCAGCAAACTCTGATGGACAGGAATATGTACCCGAAGTTAACTTATTCTTCACAGTTCCTAAATCCATTGGATGCTTAATAATATTAAAATAGTCCAATATATTCAGCTTAACAACATCCACAGGAGTATTAAACACCCAACCATACTGATGTGACATCAACCGTTTAAGAAGCGCCTCACATTGCTTCATAAGAAGCATAACGGCGGTGGTGACAGGAGTCGGTTTAGCAGCAGAACTTATGGGATTCACTGTCTTTCCTGGCCCCGTGGAGCATCGAGATTTTCCAAAACTCTTGGCTAGACTTGCAGAAGAACTAGTGACAGCCACTGATCTAGAAATCTCGAAATTCTTCTGGAAGAAGCGTACCTGTTCCAGCTCTTGTTTTAGCCTACGAATCAACTCTTTCCTATCAGATGATGACAGACCAGACAAGGGTAATAACATTTTCGAGACACCAAACGTTTCATGGTCAGTAGAGCTTAACCCGCCGAGCTTTCTTTTGGAACAATCAGAACCTTCTGAGGCATTAGGGCTATCAGACCTTTCATCATAGACACCAGGTGTCTCGAAACTGTTACGACAATAATCTCCAGGGAAACCACTGTTTCTCACAGTCATCTCCACGAAATTCTTATTAGAATCCTTTATTCTCGTGTACAGCTCCGGATCAGTCTCACCTGCAAGACACAAATTATCTAATCTGAGGAATTTGTTTCTCCAATTAAAAAGAAAAAGAAAGAAAAAAATCTCGATTCAATAAAAACCCTAATTTGAGATATTCATCTCTAAAATCGTAGTGATATAAAAACCTCGAATTGTCTCCGACGGAAGCAAACACCGAATAGGCAAAAGAGAAGGAACTCACCGACTAAATTTCAGAGCAATTTTGAAAATCGATGATCCAACTGAAGCAGCAGAGAAGCCAGAGAACTTAAGAAGAAGAGAAACCTTAGACGAGCGAGGATGAGCTTGAGATATGAAAAACCCTAATGATGTCGAAAATAGATAAATTAGAAAAAGGGTGATGACGAAGACGACCGGGAGAAGTAGTAGAGAGATCAATGTTTCGATCGCTCTCTGTACTCTCCTCTACTGTCTGATTTCACCCCTAACGGTTAAGGAGATTCGGTACCCAAAAACACTAAGGGTAATATAGACCGTCGGATTTAAAATCGAACGGGCTAGGGTACTTCAGTTTCGGATCCAAGTGAGACAGACCACATTGGATGCGTTGAGTCAACGCATCCAAGGAACCACGTGCCGTTTTTTGTTAATTCGCTGCTCCTTCTGCCGTTTTTTGTATTCCAATGGGCTTTCGAAGCCTACTGTTAAACTCTGATAATAAATGCCCAATTTTATTTCCTAAGTTTTTTTGGGAATGATAAATTCTAAATTTCTCTAAAACAAAGGAAGAACATTACAGAGGTCAACTTTAATGTTCATGTCTGTAATTACACTCGCAGGAAGGATTTCCACAATGCGACTTTAAGCTTCATTGTTGTAAGAAAAAAAGAACAATCATAGGCTGAATCATTTGCGTGTCAAGCGAGAGATACGCTCCTAATAGTACCTTACCTACCTGCAACTGCAATTTGCAATGCATTAAAAAATAGAAAATCAACTATTGAATTTAGAAACAACATTAAACCCATGTACAAGGAGATAGATTTCGCCTTGCAGCTATCAAGAAATCTTTACAATATCTAAATTTATTGGGAAATTTCCTAGTCAAGTTTTCGAGCTCCATACACTAGGATCGGATGATCTAGACTTTTACACACAAAACTGACCATAGTTAAGCGAGCTCAGATTGTAATGATCTAGGACACAACCAAAAAGTACTCCTGCCATGTCCCATCAATTGCAGCTGTAACACCAACCTGAACCACCGTAGTTTTACAAGGTCAGAAAATATTAGTTATTATTTGCTAGAGAGGGGACATAGAAAAGTGCCTTTTTTATTTCAAGGATGGAGCATATGGTGCTGGGCATGGAGAGATGGTTGTATCAGGCAACTGGTTTAACAAATCGACTGTTGCAGTAAGGCATGCAGCTAGCATTTTCTTCTCCAATTGGACAAGCCGGGTTGCAACTCGCTTCCTTGGACTCAAACTAGGATCTGCCAACTATATTGAGCAGGAATTCTATTAAATATCATACAAGAAAACCAAAAAAAAAGTGTTCGATATGTATGTAGCAATCACTAAGTCTAACGACATACCAATGCATCATCTTCTTTCGGAGTAGTAGGGTAGCCAGACAAGCGTCTCATGAAGTAATCAGCAAGCTGACCTAGTACTGCTCTTTCCATGCAAGGGCTTATCTATAAAAGAGACTTAAGAGTTAAACCTTTACAAGTGTGTAAACAGCTTCATGTGTAGAAGTAACACTGGAGGCCTCACATGTAGGGACTGAGCATTTGTTACAATCAAGTAAATATTAATAGATTACTTAGAAAAAAGGTTTCCAGGAAACTCATCCTCTACTTACTGGACAAACGGGACCTTGGGACGAAATAACTGATTGCATTTCAGCAGGATCAGACATGTAACCCAACCGCAGGTAAGGAAGCATATCTTGAACAGCTTCTCTTTCTTTTCCAACACGAACCTGAGGTGGATACACAACAAAAATCAGGCAAAACATCTCAAAGTATACTTGTTAAAATTGGAAAGTCACACGTTCATACCTGAAAAGTTTGTTGGGATAATTTTCCATTCCTTTGAGCAACCATTCTCTTGTCCTGGTATTGAGGATCATCAGTGTTCAATGCTGCCTGGAATACATATGACACATAAAACATACAAACAGTGAGAAAATCACATGGACACTACACTAGAGTTTACAGTAAAGCAACGAGGTTTCATAATTACCTCCACAATTATTCTATCATAAGGGTTATCTTCATCAACGAATCCATAGTTCAGAAGCAATTTCGCATTAGGTTGTGGCCCACACCTTATTTAAAAGGAGCAAACGCAAAAGTATGAAAGATAGATCAGAAAGAGAAAGTAAGCGGTTGGAAGCAATTTGGCTCACAGACGCACCAGACAACTATAGGATCCCCAGCCTTATACGGCCTATCTACCACGAGTTCAACAGCACCATCAACAGCGGTAAGCATTGCCTTGCAGTTGGAACAGTAGGCCAATAAGGGAGGACCAAGAGGAACCAATGCAAACCGACGAGCCAAACCGACATTCTGAGTACAGGAAGGAGCATAACAAATCAAAACTAGAAGAAGCAACAAGCAAGCCTGACTAGTTGCTTAGCTGATGAGCTGCAAACTAAACTGTAGAATCAGCTATAGAGTAATAAAGGTGAGATCATATCATTAAAATTAACTCTAGGTACTCTTTCATGGGCTGGACTGGACATATGAGTTGTGAAGAAGAAATCCAAAAACAATGAAAAATTACTTGTAAATGCACCACACAGGACTGAATGGCAGCAAACGCCTGTTTGAATATCTCAAATGAAAAAGCTTCAGTTGGAATGTCAAAAGGGTATTGCTGCAAAACACAAATCACTTGGTGTAAGTCCACTGCCACTGTTAAGCATTCCATATATTAAAAAGAACTAAAAGAAGCCGAAGTCTTAGGTAGGAAATATAGTGGTCAAACACCTGAAACAAAGATCCAGCCATAAACCAGACAGTGTCAAGCTCCATATATTCTCTTTTGATACCCTCAGCCCTCTCAAGAACTTCGGCCTGGACCATGTTAAAGAAGATCAACACTAAGAACCCACCAGTCTAGTTCATCATCACATGTCATGGATAGACTAACGCAATACCTTGGTCGGACTGCCAGTTAAGTAATCTAACTCAGCCTCAGACCACAGCAACGGGGATTCCGCATCTAACTGACCTCTTCCCCTTTGACGATCAAGCTCTTTTATATAGGGATACCAAACTGATTTCTTCCCTTGTTTCTTCTCATACATCAAATACAAAGCTAGGCACGCCAGCTCAGACAATTTGTTCGTCGTCAACAGTTCGGCTGTATGAAAAAAAATGGAAGGTCATGGCTTCAGATAAGCATCCAAACTCCCTTATCACCCAATTTGCAAAAATCACAAAGTCTAATCCAAAAACAAGTGCGCATAATTGAAAAAGTAGCTTGATAGAATGGGGAATGTAATAGAGAATGGCTCATACCAATAGTCTCGTTTCCCAAAACTCTTTCAAGTGTGACCACCAGAGAATTGGGAACTGAAAACGCCACATCACCTTTCTGTAAAAAAAAAAAAGCTTATTACGACAAAATTTACCATCGAAGCCCTGAATCCGAGATAGAATTGTACAGTCTAAAAGCAAATAAAAACTGCTGAAATGCTAAGTCAAAACACCTGAAGATCTTCACTAGCAGCAATATAATGTATGGGTTTATGCTTCTGATCATGAGCTGGTCTCTCCTTGAGCACAACCTTGCAAGGTGGCAAACCATTTTTCTCCATCCAGAACTTCAAATCGTTGGAGTCATCTCCTTCCTTCCTGCTCGATACTTTGCTCTGCCTCTCGTCTTCCTTTGGTGAACCGCCCGCGATTAAAGTATCTGAGCTCGATGCTGAAACGAAAATGCTCCGGTGAGGAACCGATCGAGATGAAGAGACCAGATTAGTGTTCCTCCACCGAGAAAGTGAAGAAACCCTAGAAAGTGGGAAAGAACGAATTGGAAGAGAGACGCATTTGGTATGGAAACAGGTGATAACCCCTTCCATCGGAATTAGCACAATTCCCTAATTTTCGGAATCTTTCGAAACGCAGAGATTTTCCGGCGGCGATTCTGAGGCTTTTTGCTCTGTTTTTTTTTTGCGTTTTCTCAGATTCTTTTTGCCATTTGAGGATAAGAGAGGGAAATCAGGTTGAAAACGAAATGGAGAAGACGCGACATAAAACATGAGTTAAAATAAAATAAAAATCTACGTGGCACGGAATGGGCCTGAAACTAGCCCAAATCATAACGAGACGGCAACTGGCAACATATTAGGTTCACAAAAAACGACACGCAGTTTGATACTTCAGAGCAAAATAGATACTGCACCGTTTTGACATTCGCAAAATTGGAGAAGCTCACACTTTGGACCTGTAGACTTTCTACTTTCTTAGATGCTTTTTGTTGAAAAAAATGGACTTCTTAGATGCTTGTGTAACTCCTTGTGTAAATTAGGACGAGAGATTAACTAATCTCAAATTTTTAATATGATAAAGATTTGCGGGACAATAAAATGATCTTTCTCTACTTGTTGGCCATTGTGAGAAAAAAATATGAAACTTTTTTAACCAACAAAAATGAACAAAGCAAGCAAAAGAAACATTCTCCAGATTCACAACTATGGTTGTCTTTCAGCCAAGTTTTGATCCTTTGGGTCTTTTTGCTGTTTACATGGAAAACTTCTGAGGGACAGTATCAAAATCGTCTCCAAAGTCATACCTTTGTCTTTCCCTTCCAACCTGACAAAAAGTTGTCAACGATTTAGTATGAGAAACACAACTTGGAGGACAGAACAGTCTATGGATCACGGCATTAAGTTACCTTTCCCAAGTATAAAGGGTCACATGATAAGCTTTCATCCATGGCTAACAGATTCTTCGACAGCCCAATAGTCCTGAAAGTCGTATAAAACACAAAGCTTGTATAATGCTACTACTCTCAATGAATGGTGTTTAGGAGTTTCAACTTTCAAGCCATGTTTCCCTAAATAACATATCAAAACACTTGGTTCTGTGACAGTCAAGTATTTGGTTACGTAGACATACCTTTGTATAACAGAATCCATGATCTCAATCATCTCACTAGTTTTGTACTGCTCAGGGTCCTCCAAGAATCTGACCATTCCGTCTTTCTGGTTGATAAGAGCATGTATCTGACCATCCTGAATCTGCAGGTTTTGGAAAGAATAAATTATATTTTCCAATATATCAGTTAATGTGATAAAGCTAGATTCCAAAAATCAAGTGTCGGATACCATCTGAAGCACATGCATTTCCGCCTCCTTTGCATTAGTAAGTTGGACCATGTTGGCTATATCTTGAAGCGACAGGGTCAAGTACTTTTGAGTCAATCTCAGAATGTTACGCTTGTAAAGGGATGACACTGCTTGCTTAACCAACCCAACATTATTGTCCTGAAAAATTGCATTTTATGCAAGTTATAGGGGTGAACGAATATTATTATAGTTACAGAAACTATGGTGAGTGTTAAGAAATTTTGCCTTTTCAAATGTTTCCATGTTGGCCTGAGCCACTGCCTCCAGTTCACTGATCTTCCCTTCGTTGTAACAATTACCCAGTTCAGTGTACGCCTAAGAAAACGGTGAACGATAAAATCATAAGCCTGTAATGATCTAGCTGGTACGGAGTACAGAGCAACTGAAATATTTGGACTGAAGTGAAAAAAAGGACCAGCCTCCATTCAAAAATGAAAAATGCAGCTCATAGATACGGTTCAAACTTACTACACAATGGTTCTTGATGTTCCTCTGAAATGCAGTAGAAGCACACTTGGGGAGACTGCTACTAAACTGCATAAGTAAAAGTCATACGAGGTTATAGGAATAATAACATCACAAGATAGACCAACTGTTGAAGAGAAAATCAGAGACAGGGTATAATTAATGAAACCAACACTATTCAAAACTTCCAATGGATTCAGACTCATGCAATAGGGTTGCTCCCACGACGAAATACTAGATAATGAAAAAGAAAAAGAAAAAGATATATATTAAAGAACACAGCCTTACCTGCCCATTGTGAATGAGAGACACCACTATGTACTTTTTGTACGCCTCCAAGGCTATTGCACTGATAATATGCATAGGAGCAGTCACAACCTGATACAAGTACTTCGATTGAGTTAAAACTAAAACAAAAGACCTTGATGGCTAAAAGGCATGTAAGAAGGTAAATAGAATGCCTTACATTGTAGAAAAGCTCCAATGCTTTCTGAAATTTCTTCCGTCCAATACATATCATTCCCCTGTCAATCGTGCAGGGACCAAGAATGAAAATCTAAACATACTATAACATAAACTCAAATGGATGGATTAACGCTTTGATACACTACCATTGTTCAAAGCAAAAGAAAAAACAAATAGCAATGAGGAGAACTGGCTTACCCATAATAGCAATAGAGAAAAAAGTCTTTTGGCTGGTCAACCTCGAAGATGTCATCACTAAGAATGGAGTAACCAGTTTTGTACCACTTCGCCAGCAAACATAGTTGAAGAAAATCTGGATGCAATGCAGTCAAACGTTTAGTGGAGACCTGAAGCTTATGAATAGCTGTCAACAGTGGCGCTATCCCTCGCAGGGGATTCTTGAGCTCCACAACATGGTCTTTCAATCTCTTACAAAGAGATACAACTGCAAAACCAAAATAATAAACACTCTAAAGATAAGAACACAGAAAGACCGAGAAAAGATCCCATCAAGTGTCAAGTGATTACATTTATCGCTCGCTAAACGAATCTGCCCAGCATCGCAAGAGTTGATGAACTTTGCAATTCTCGTAACCTCATCAGAAGCTGTGTCCTCAGACACTGGACTACGCGTAAGATTCTCACTGGAACAATCAAACAACACAATTAAACTCAGAAATCCAACAAACACATACACCTCAAGTTCCAGTAACCTAAAATCATCATCGGTATTCATAAAAGAGCAACGAGAAGCCAATCTAGCAAAGAGATATGAGAAATCCAAACATCTCAAAGTAGAATAAACTCACAGGAAATACAAGTAACCGAGAGAATGCTTCGAGGGGTCGAGCTGGTCAAGAATAGAGAAATTAAAATCCTGGTTAGCTCGGAGCGAGTCCTCAGCTCCTCTTAGAAGATCGAGGAGTGCAGATAAATCCCCAGAACTCGATGATAAACCTTGGATTGACGCTATCACAGCCTCCACCGAGTTCACAACTCCGATCATTGTAGAATATTCAGACGATAACAAAAACCCTAATCGATCGCCTTTTTCTACCTCTCAAATTTTGTTGCTAAGCTTTTTTGTTTAATTATCTCTGGATCTTCTCCATAAGATACATGAACCCAATATATCTATACGGACCCTCCGAATTATCCAGAGGTTCTGTGCATAACTAAACCGATTTGCCGAGTGTCCTCTAAACCAAATATTCTCGGTTCGGTATAAATCAAATTAGCAATAGCCTCGGTATTGTTCGGTTTAATCAGACCAATTTCGGGTCTGACATTTTAGGAGAAGAAAGCCTTTTTCAATCGTCTTCCACAAAAGGAACGAGATTGCGATTACAGTTTTTTTTTTCTCTCAGATTCAAAGGTTCTGTCTGTAATCTAACGGAGAAGATTTGGAGCTTCGTAGGTCGTTAAATATCGATGGCGGATTATCATTTCGTTTACAAGGACATTGAAGGAGCGTCGACACAGTGGGACGATATTCAGCGGAAATTGGGGAATCTCCCGGCGAAAGCTCCGGCTTTCAAACCTCCGGCTTATACTCCGGCAGAAGATGAGTCTTCAGCTCCTAAGGACCAGGCTTGGTTCGATAAGAAGACAGAGGATGAACTTGAGGATCTTGAGGACGACAAAGATCTCGACGATGATCGCTTCCTCGAAGAATACAGGTTCGTAGATCGAATGGAATATTCTGAGTTTTTTAGTTACCATCTTAATTAATCCTATTAGAATCCTTGCTGTGATGTTATTCTGGATTGCGAATTCGATTTTCTCGGATCTGTTGTCATTGTAGCTAGCTCTTTTATCCATTTCTCTGGATCGAAACTGCAATTATCAAGCTCTGGTTTTTATCTGTTCGTTTGTGTTTTGAATATGAAAGTGACTTCATTTTCGTATTCTCTGAAGAAAAGAGTAGTCTTGTTTCAAATGTTGATGGATAGGCTAAACTTTCTTGTGGCAACACACTTCATGCATCGCAGACGCTGATGTGTTTGATGCTTTGATAGGAAGAAGAGATTGTCTGAGCTCAGAGAAGCTGCTAAAGTTAAAAGGTATGGAACAGTAACTCCCATCTCGGGCTCTGATTTCGTTCGGGAGGTTACCCAAGCTTCTGCTGAAGATTGGGTTGTTGTATGTCTCTACAAAGATGGGTATGCTTTTTAAGTATATGTAAAATTCTGATTCCTCTTGCAGAACCAATCTTAGCACATGCCACTTAACTCTTGTTTGTTACTTGCTGTTGTGTGATAGATTTGCAGAGTGTGGCTTGCTATTGGGTTGTCTAGATGAATTGGCTAGCAGATACCCAGCAACAAAGTTTGTTAAGATAATATCTACTGATTGTATTCCTAATTACCCTGATTGCAATCTTCCTACCTTACTGGTGTACCACCATGGCGCCATTAAAGGAACTCATGTAGGCTTGAAGAGCTTTGGCCGTAGATGCACCCCAGAGAGTAAGTTTGAAGTCTCCTTTGTCTGATATAATCTCTGTGCCCAGTTGTGTTTGACGATTATGTTATGTCTCATCTCTAGCCTTTGGCTGACTTGAGACCTGATATGACCACATTAACAAATCGTATCATGCTTTGAGCAGAATGGTCGTAGGCTCATGTTTGAACATACTTGCAACTTATTTGGGTTTTCAGGTGTAGCGTTACTTCTGTGTCAATCAGAGCCAGTTCTTAATGATGGCAAAGGAGGAGATGATGACTCCTCAAGGGAAGCTGTGATGGCTGGAGTTCGAAGACAGTTCATAGAACGAGTGGTGAAAGACCACGAAGACAAGGATAACGATGATGATGGTTACAATAGCGATTAGAACTTCGAAGCTTCTCTATTTATCTCTGTTGGTTATATTTGCTTGTTGCGTTTGTGACTCGTAAACAGAACTGCTGATTTCATGTGTGTTCTAATGCTTAAAAACATTTGTTCTTTTAAAAGAGAGAGTGACTTCATGTTGTTTCTAATATACAGGTCCTTGTTCTAAGACTGTGAATCCATGTAGAACCAAAATTTTAAAAAGCCCATGTGAATCCATGTAGAATCTCAAATCCACTGAGATCTTTTAGTTAACTTTTCATTCATACAAACTTCAGCTATTTCACAAATGTACTGCAGATATCAAACCTAGAATTTGAATCAATCTTCAAATGCCAACCCAACATCTATAAACACCCCCAAACACAACAGAAGCACATTACCTTCAAAATGAAGCTCCCTTTCTCAAAACTTCTTTATATACATAACAACACTCTAATTCTGACTCTGAGTTCTCCCACAAATAGCCTCTCTAGTCACAAGTCTTATTCCCCTCACCCACATCTCTGCACCCACCAACCCACCTTCACACACAAAATGAAACTCCTTGTTCTCTGTAGTCACTACCCGGAATATCCCTTCTTCCTCCTTAGCTGCATCACCTTTACCCTTCCGGTTCTTCCTGAACCGTTGGCTCACCCCGATCTCTACTTCCTTGCACACCACGTTCCTTTTCCGCGACTTTCCCCAACTTAGTACTCCACTTGATTCCAACATTCTCAATCCCTTCCCATGCTTCTTCCCTTTTCCTCCCTTGGTGTGTTTCATCACATTGCTTCCTTTTATCACAAACCTCCGAGCTAACTCGTTACGGATCACCTTCTCTGCATCACCAGTAGCGAGATCCAGCAGCGTTTCCCCTCTTGCGTTCTTAGCATTGCAGTTTGCGCCATGGGAGATTAGGAACTCGCTCATATTTCCATGGCCTTCTATGGCCGCAAGCATGAGCGGAGTATAGCCATCTCCATCTGGGAGATCCAGACCATATCCTTTTCCACTCAAAAGCTTCACCGCTTTGACATCTCCACGCCTTGCAGCACAGTGTAGAGCGTAGAACCCACCCGCCATGTTCCTGTTGTCCTTCTCGAGAGCAAACTCGAGCATCACCTTCTCGATCATGTCGCGGTTACCATTCTTCTCAGACAGAGAGACTACTGTGTCCCCGGATTCGTTGAATAGTTTCACGTCTGCTCCTGCATAGACTAAGACTCTAAACGCTTCAACGTGGCCATTCATGGCCACAAGCATTGCAGCCGAGAAGCCTTCCTCGTCTTGGTAGTCTAGGAAGATTTCTGGAGCTTTTACAAGAGATTTAAGCGCCTCTGCGTCTCCTGCTTGAGCCACGTACATCAAAGGCGAGAAAACTGAAGCGTTGCTTGAATGTGGAACCACACCAAACCGGATCAATTCAAGAAGTACTCCTTCTAGTCCAAGAGACCACTTGTTTGACTCAGCGATCGAAACAGCAGAATGGTTGAACTTGTTCACTAAGCCGAAATCAGCACCAGCGAGGGCTAGAACCTTTACACACTCTGAGTGCTTGTGTTTGGTTGAGATTAGCAGAGCCGTGTTCCCAGCATCAGTCTTTGAGTTTATATCGCAGCCAAAGCCAACCACTTGTTGTATGACCTCCACTGATCCGTAACGTGCAGCAATATGAATCGGTCGGAGTTCAATGCCTCGTGAAGTTTTGATAGGAGTTTCTGGATCGGCCCCGCAGTTAAGAAGGACTCTGACCGCTGCCTGGTTGCCGCAGAGGACGGCATGGTGGAGAAGAGTCCGGCCGTTGTGAGGAATGTTTGGAGACCGGAGTTTGAGCAACAAACGCAAAATGTCGCCACTGTTTTCAAAGTATTCTACAGCACACCAGGTTAAAGGATAAGGCTCAGCCACTCCAGCTCCCACCCGGAACTCTTCTCCAGTGTTTGTGTCCCATGACCATGCTCCAAGCCTCACCATGATATCTGTCTTGACACCAGCCTGTTCATATCATTTAAAGATAAACTTGGATGTCTTAGTTACATAACTCTTCTTGCAAGAAACAAGTTTTCAATTTTGCAGATACAATAATTACCTGTAGTAGCAAGCGGACGGCCGAGACTTGCCTATTGACAGTGGCAGCAACAAGAGCTGTACAATCCACATTTGTGTAAAGGGAAGGTTTTGAAGATTGAAGAAGAAGCCTATCGGTTGAATTAGCATCTACTCCGCACTGTAATGAAGCAAGAACATAGAAAATGTCTTATGTTAGATACCTATTGAACAATTGGTCACCACTAAATCCACAAGCTGAAGAACTTACTTTAAGCAAACTCCCTATGACGTCCACAAAACCTCTGCAACAAGCAGTGGCTAGAGCGTGCACAGCGATCTGAGGCCGAATAAGATCAGTTCCCATGAGTAGCTCAGCGAACCTTGAACGTCCATGACAGCTCGCCCCTACTAGAGCTTCCTCACAAGCAGGCTGAGAAGCACCGGCCTTCAGTAGTATCTCAAGTACCTCAAAATGACCTTCCCTAACAGCTACAGTTGTTGCAAATCCCCTAAAGAGCTTCTGATTCACATCAGCTCCAATTTTCTGTGATATGATATTACAATAAAGGTCAGATCACTCTGAAGATTAGAATTTTTTTTTTTAAGCCATACATTGCTATGTGCTAAAGAGTCCACGTGGAGTGAAAAACCAAAGCAAAAGAAGACAAAAGAAAAAACTGTAAGTTGAACAATAATGGCAAAAGG
Source organism: Cardamine resedifolia (assembly GCA_014578085.1). NCBI lineage: Eukaryota > Viridiplantae > Streptophyta > Magnoliopsida > Brassicales > Brassicaceae > Cardamine > Cardamine resedifolia. The sequence goes on along the minus strand of VBRH01000030.1, from coordinate 7,195 downwards.
ATCTAAGTAAACAAGAGGGAACAACCCTGACACAGAGGAGCATGGCTTGATAAGAGAGGAAGTATGCAAATATAGTATTCGTGTAAATAAAGATGCAGCCAATGACAAGTGACAGGACCATATGGGGAGGGGCCTCAGGTTCTGTTTCAGAAACAAGCTACATGGTGAAATATCAACAGTTGTTGTCGTACTAAATATCATCAGTTCCTTTCAGCAAAAAAAGAGAATCAAATCAAATCAATCAATTATCACTGCAAACAAATAGCGAACTGTGGAAAATCAAACAAAAAGCCATTCAGATCCAAATATTTTAGCATTCAATATAGTCTAGCAAAGGTCCAAAACTCTTGAGGAGGTGTAATTAGAATTAGTAAAAGTAAATCTGTGACAATGCAGCAAAACAAAATAAAGAAGTGTGACTTCAAGCTTGGAAAATGATGACCGCCTAATATGCAAATTTGACTCAGTAAAAGATCCAATTCTTCTTTTTTTTCTTTTTCTTTTGTTTACATATTTCGCATCTTGGAAGATTCCTAACACCCCCACCAGTGAGATTGAAGTTAGTCAACTGGTTATGAATAAATAAATAAAACTCACACGAAATCCGATCCAGATTTTTTAAAATAAAAAATGGTTAGAGCTAAGTATAGACAAATAAGAATAGTGCAAGAAAAAAACAATCAGAAATACTATATGCAACTGATTTAATGAAAGCAGTTTTATCATTCTTTCATGGTAAAAGTAGAGAGAATGGAATAATCACTTAATCAGCGTCCGAAATTTGAAATTCGAAAAAGAGGAAAAAGTAAAGTAAGACTGAGATAGACATTATATTTAGAGACTTTAATTCAATAGACAAAAAAAAAGGAACAGAGAATTCCACGAATCTTCACTAACCAGAAATGCGCAAAAACAAACGGAAAAGGAAATCACGAGGAAATCGATTGCGTCTTCCATTAATGGACCGTAACAATAGTTTCATAGGAGAAAACAAAAATTAAATGAAAATATTCAAATCAAAGGTAATAATAATATTTGAAACCGATTGCTTAATAGTAAAAGATTATGTATCTATAGTGATAATAAAGGCAAATTTATATTAATGGTAAATAAACATAGCCGCGTGGAAATTAATGCAGATTTGTTTATCGGTACCAAAAATCTAAGCTAAAGATATTAAGAAACGCCTAAAATTAAAAAAAACGATCTCCGTTCATAGGAAAAAAATCGGATGAAAAGATTTTACCAGTAATTCCTTCACGAGAGCTACGTTTCCGAAATTAACGGCGAGGAATAACGCCGTTACATCAGTTTTAAACTCCTCGTACTCGACTCGGACTTCGCTCGCCGTTTCGTCACGGAGGACCACCTCGCTCCTCCTCGTTTTTAAGCTGACGGCGCCGACGAAATTCACGTCGACGAGCGGATCGGAGACACAATCCGATGCCGTTTTAATATCACCGTCGAGGATAGCATCTAGAAGCCGCTGTGACACCTCGGCCTCGTAATCAACCGGAACAACTTGTTTGCCGGAGAAAACCGTCATTGTCGGGGTTTATGATGTTTAACGCCGCCGTAAGTCGTTGACCGAATGTCCCGGTTTCGGAATCTACTAAAACGTCTCCGCTTTAGAGGATCTGTTTTGTCTCTTTGCAGACGTGAGGCTCGAGAGAGAGAGAGAGGAAACTTGAAAAGAAGTGAGCGCCAGGGATGGAAGAGGAGTGTGAGAATTTATTGAATCGGAAATTTTACAGTCTTAACCACGGTTAACCGTGAATGGTTAAAATTGGTAATTAATGAGAATCCGTGGGTCCCATTTTTTTTAACCGTGGGTAACATACATAGTGCGTTGTGCTCACTGCTGGCTTATCAATGGGCTCTTATATAGTAGAAAATAATCCAAATTTTTTTTTAATTTAGGAATAAGTACCATCATGATCGCATATTTGTTGAACATAAATGGGAAATTTATGTAATCTTTAGTAATTAATAAAGTTTAAAAACATATAACAGAAAAACCTATTTTTTTATAGTTCCTATATGTGTGTAGCTATTAAGACATGGAATAATAAAATGGAGGACAAAATGGAGATTATATTTCAAACAAATTCTGACATTTGAGTCAAAATATGTTCACGTGATTGGCCAAAAACCAAAAGATCGGGAAAAAAATGATCGAGTTTTAATAAAAAAAATGATACTATGTCGCTAAATCTTTTTTTTCTTTCTGTACGAGTTAGAATGCTGAATGCATCACATTAGTCGTTCGAGGGCCGAATCATATGTCGGCATCTTCGTAAATGAGTGGAGAGTTGTCCATGTTTCGTCATTTGGTTGATGACCCGAAATCACCCCACAAATTATATATTAAGCAACATAAAGAAACTATATAGAAACAAGACTAATTAATTTTCTTAAGATGGGGAGTTCTTTTAAACAAGTTCATGTCAAATTTAGGTAAATATTAGTTGGGAAAGAAGACAGAAGTAGATTAATATTGGAGAGTAAGAGAAGATAAAGTTAGATAAGACTGTTGGAAGATTTTTCATTTTGTTAATGTAGAAACTTATCAATACGAATATTATGTATTTTGGTCAGTGAGTCCATACTCTTTTGCTCACTACCCTAGCTACAATCCTACAACTTCCCCCTGCTCAATTAATCCAGCTGTGTCTCTCAGATTACGTTCGTTGGTTTCTTTTTTTTTTTTGGATATCTATCTATTTTATATTGCTCGGAAATTGGGAATTGAGACATTTGGCCATATTGATTTTGGCATTATGTTAGATGCATCGCTTCGTGGTGGATTTTATTTAAGTATTATATTATATGAGACATACCAAAATAACCAATAGTCGAGGGCTTTAAAACATACACATATCTTCACAATAATAACTCTCTGTATTTTTGTCGTACACGATGTGATTCGAGTAGAATACAGAGCATAATAAAAAAAACGGTGGGCGATTAAATGGAGGGAGAGAGAAGTGATGATGCAAGTGAGATCTTTGGATGATACAAGGAAGATCAAAGTGTGGTAGAGAGAGTATTGGAGAAGTCGGTGGAGATACATAAATATGAGATTGCATATAAAAAAATAAAAATAAGATAGGACCATACTTTTCGTAATCGTACGTACGGGAAAGACGAGACTCGTCATGAGGTTGACTCTCCATCAACCATTAACAACTCATTTCGTGGAATACGTCTTTGTAGATACGACTATTTTGGTTCAATCAACAGTCTCATATCTAATTATGGAAACAATTCAATTTTTGAAAATATCCCAAAGTTTCAAGCCTTGAAACAGGATTTTAAAGTACATAGTAGTTGAGATATATAAGCGTCTATCAATTAAATAAAAAGAATAATTAATAACAACATGTTATTATTAATTGTCCGGCATGATTTCTTATTTTACTTTCTATGCATCTTGTTAACAAAATATGGTAAAATAGCTTATATCACTAACCTGTGTATTGCCTGAGTGTATATTTTGTTCTTCTTACATCTAATGTGAGGGAGAAAACGATATTTCATCAACAAATAAGAGAAAAGTAGTATAGAGTGTACGTTTTGCCTATTTACTTAGAAAAGTATAGAGCCCAAACAAATAATTTATCGTTTTAGGATTTGGTTTAAATGAAAATCTGTTGACCAAAAGAACGTGATTCATCGGATCCTAGAATATGTGGACAATCATGTTGCGGAAAGATCTCGTGATCTAGATTGGCAGATTGCGACATAAAAAATTGAAAATTACATGTTTGATTCCATTTAACACGTACAGTTTAAAATTTTAATTATTTAATAGTGTCGATCTTCTTTTCCTTACAATACATGTCGTGAATTAATATAAGTCAACATAACATCAATCGAATAATAAACTATTTTACTAAAATACACATAGCCTAGTGATTAGTAGTACCGTTCATATGTCACAATATTGATTTAAACTCGTTATAATGCATCTTTCCTTCTTTTGATGATTATATATATCTAATTTATATAATAGATTAGTAGTGACAAAGAGGTAAAAACCAGCCAAACACTACTCTGAGAAAAGACGAGTACCTATTTCTCACCGATTGAGTCTGATCGACAAATATCATGAAGTCCAACCTGATCTACAAACGTAGGGTTTCTTTTTTAAGCTTACATCAGATATGTATGTATATGCACTACAAGAAAGATGTTCAAATCCGACCGGCGTTTTAGTCGGAATTTGGTCGGAATAGTCGGATTCCGACTAAGCGATGGTAGTCGGAATATGAGAGTCGGAAATACCATTTTAGTCAGAAAATCATCGGAAAAATGGTAGTCGGAAATTAGTCGGAAAAACGGCAGAAATTAGTCGGAAAATTTCTGACCGATTTCCGACTACATTAGTCAGAAATTGGTCGGAATTTTTTCCGACTAATTTCCGACTAATTTTGACGGTAGTCGGAATATAGTCGGAAAATATTCCGACCAATTTCCGACTAATGTAGTCGGAAATCGGTCGGATTTGTTTAAAAAAAAAAAAATACAAAAAAAACTAATAAAAATATAGAGATGAAATACTAATATTGAAAAATTATAATGATAACATATATTATACTAATA
>VBRH01000029.1:228767-239736 GCA_014578085.1 Cardamine resedifolia | reverse complement strand
ATTATGTAATAGTATTTAGTTGATAAAAATTAACTATAAAGATGAAATCAAAAATAATATATTTTATTTAATATAGCATATCCGACTAAAAGAAACAATTCATTTCAAAACACAACCGCTTCAACCAGTAACTTGATCAAGGGTCAATATGGATTTTATTGATTTGTTTTTTTCTGGATTTTATAATTAACATATTTTAATAGTGAACCTAATATACATTAGTGCAAGGTCATCAGGTTTACTATATCAATTACGAGTTTAGATCAAAGTATGACACAAAGTAAATTATATATATAAAATTATAAAATACATAAAGTAATTAAATTAAATAAAAATATTATTATGATTCTATTATTTTGTAAATTAACGAACTAAAATTTACGTAAATATTTTTCCACGCTGTGCAGCGTGAGTTACTATCTAGTATATATATATAACACTAAATGTTTACCTAGAATGAGTAGGAGACATGGTGGTGAAGAAGACTCTGGTCTTGTTAGGGTCAACGGTAGAGTCAACCCAATTAGCCCATGTCTTGAGCCCTAACCTGTAAGCCACCGCTGTATCTAGAGCCTCCGCACCACGCTCTCCATTTCCAAACGAACCCCATAGAGCATTCATTCTGAGACCACTCATCCACCAAACATAAGTATTGAAAACCATAATATCCGCTCCTTCCCAAAACTTAGCTCTGTCTTCCACTGAGTCTACTTTCACTATCCTTTTCTTCGGATCCGAAATCACAGGTATATCCGTGTTTGATTCAACAATAAACGGTGCCCAATAGAACTCTATGCTCGCATTGTATTCCTAAGAACAAACAAAAACAAAGAAAATTTAAAATCTAAGCTTTCCTTGCAATACAAGGTACAGTGATATCTAACCTAACATAGTAACAGGGTCTGCGATGTAGGGTGAGTTACAATCTCGAAACGTACCTTTGCTTTAAAGACAAAGTATTTTCGACTACGCTCCATTGATTTTTCTCCTTCGGGTATGATTGATTCCACCAAACACACAAACGATTCCCATTGGCTTCGTTGCAACGAGTCTCCGACAAAAAGCAGTCTTTTCCCTCTGAGTTTGTTCATTGCTAACTTCGGACTAAATCTGTTCCGAGTTTAAACGATGTTCATATAGGTTATGTCTCAAACTCTGACCCGAACTAGATATAGCTTGTGTTACAAGTTGTACCGTTACCGTGGAATTGTACAGTCATCAGGCTGCCATTCCCACCGAAGATAATCAGTTTCTGGCCGTCCGTTTTTCATACAAGAGAATTGACGGTCGATGTACGGACATGATTTATCGGTGTAGAGTGGTTTCATTGAGCTATTGTAAACCCATTTCCCTGCTGCAACATTACACTCTTCTGGATCGAATTCGAACCTGTCGTCAAGCACTTCCATGATTTCTGATCTCTCCTTACTAATTTTCTCCTCTGGCCAACAAGGGAAAACAGAGGAATTTCGTGAGATATTACTATGGAAGAAACACCAAAATTGGATAAAAATTAAAACAGAGTTTTGAGAATCGAGTTTTTCGTATGTGCTTACTAGGTTTCGAGCTAATGGCTTTCCTTGGACACGAGGAAGACATCAAGCTGATTCTTTCGGTGTATAAGAGAAGGAAGAACATGAAACCACAGAGAACGAGAGCGATGATGGAGAGAGGAACCTTGGTTCCACCTGCTCCTCTGTTAGGAATCAAGAAGCTCATAATGGCAAAACCAGTAATTTTATGTCGAGAACGTGTCGGGTTTAGAAATTAAAGGAAAAGGTGTTAAGGGAGTGTTTGGTTTTTATTTGTGAAATTAGGAATTGAGTAGAAGTGAAGCTAAAGGCAAGTTTGGATGTGTTGCTTCCATCTTTTTGCCCAATTTAATAAAGATGTGGTTAGGGAGGTTATGACTTATGAGTGGGTTTTCTCTATGATTAGTATCTGTAAACGTGAAATGCACATTGTTATTCATTGGGTCATTTTTTGTCTAAGTATGATTAGTTTTCAAGACGTCTTCCGTTTTGTTGTAGTTAATATGCAGATCAAATAAAAAAAATTAGAATTTCATGTTGTCCAACAGAACACAGAACTGGTGTTATTTGATCACTTCAGTTTTTTTTTTTTTTTTGATTGCAATCACTTCAGTTTTTAGTGTCTTATTTTTTCAACTAAGTGAGTTGTATACACATATTAGTCTCTTTAATTGAAAAATCTTAACCACAATTTTTGTAATGATTTCACAGTATTTTGTGGCTGATTTTGTAGTTAAAATATAGAAGAGCAAAACCCACTTTTACGATTTCGAATAAATTTTGTGATGATTTTCAACAAAAACGTCATGATAAATTTCATTATATCATTCATTGGTTAAGAAGAAAACAGTTCAACACAGACTAAACGTTTGTATATTATATCAAATTAGCCGTAAAGTAAATTTAATTGACTGTTCGATTTATTGTATTCTTTTACACCTAGAATTTTGGGTTCGAGCTTAAACATATATATAGAGACAAACAATGTTTGGAAAAAGCATAGAGCGACACACACGGAAGTTAAATAAGAAGCTGTTAATTTAATTAGGAGGGTTAATTTTATCTTAAAAAAAAAAACAAAAAACAAATAAAAATAGGAGGGTTAATCAAATCGCTAATCATTCATCATTCTTCAAAAGTCGTTTAGTGTGGGGAACAAATAGTTCAGGAATTGTTATCTTGGCCATCGATGTCAGATTAAACGGGGGGAAAAAAATCAATTTATCAATGGCACATGAAAACGAAATAAATAGGCACCAATAATAGTTGGTGTTGCTTGTAAAACCAACAATAGTTTTTTTAGTTTTTTGATAAAAATGGCTAATAACCAACAATAGCTGCTGTTAGTTATTTTTAGTTTTGATAATAATTAAACACACAAATCATTAGGCGATATGTTGCAACGTACTTTTCGTCCTTGATCTTATTAAAAAGATTATTTTATAGGATGATTACAAATGATTAAAAAAATATGGAGATGCGGGGTATCGATCCCCGTGCCTCTCGCATGCTAAGCGAGCGCTCTACCATCTGAGCTACATCCCCATTTGATGTTAGATTTTCCTGAACATTTAATAAAACGTAACAATAGTTTCTGTCAATATCTGAACTAATGGGCTTTCGAACATTCCTCTAGACATTCGCATTTCCGTGGAGCCCAATAACTTCTTAACTACATTCACATTTCCAGAAGGTTTTACTATTCGAATTTGCTGTTTTTTCATGACACCATTGTCCGTTTTCTCTAGTATTAGCACAAAATATATCGAAGTTAACTGTTGATTTTTCAATAAAATAATCAAATTTACTTATGTGTTTACAACAGAAAATAATTCGACCTAAATAATTGTTACGTAAAACTGTAACAATTATATTCCAACAAGTTGTAATTTGCCTATGTTTCCAATTTTATTAATAAACAAAAAAAGTTAACACGGAGCCTTTTTTGTTGTTGTTAATTGTTAACATGGAGACTTGGAAAAAAGAAAAAAATTATCAAAAAAAAAGAACATGGAGACTTGGTTGGAAGAAAGAAACAGATGCTGCATAATTGGTCGAGAGTTGATAGGCAATTGGCAAGTCTCTTGGTGGGCAATCATTTCACGCGCGTCAGAGATTATTTAGATTTGTCTCTCTGCTTTCTCCGGTGTGAAATTAGCGACCGAACTACTTTCTACTTCACCTTTGAAAATGACGTCACGCAGTGTAAAATTGCTCGTGTTTTTAATTTGAATATTAAAAAAAAAAAGTGAAAAAGAAGAATAAAGGAAAAGTAAAAAAGAATCTGTAAATATTTTATACTACCATTCTCTTCTTTTTCTTTTTTACATTTCGAATTTGAATTTGGTATCTTTAATCTTGAGGATTATACCTTATAAATAAAATATATAGATGGTAATGCTACATTGTATTTATTTGAGACTTATTGAAAACAACAAATAGTATCATATCCTAAGAAATCAAAAGAAATGCTATATTGTGTTACCCCATTGTGCATGTTGTATACCAATGACTGAAGTTATAAAACCAACACTCTCTACATAGCCAAAGATAAATAGATTAAACAAGAAGATCTATATCATTTTTGTTGGGGTAACGAGAATAAATCGAAACCAATAAAAACAATATCCATATTTAGTCGCGGTAAGCTTGGATTATCCATTATGAAACATACTAATCATATGTAAATGTAATGATCAGATTAATCATACACTAATAATTTCCTAAACTCGGCCACAGAGAGAAATCTATGAATACCTATAGCTAGTTGCTCCAAGCCTCCAATGTTGTGTATCTGTTTTTTAAATAATAAAGCGAACTAGATATGTTTCAAAGAGGCCTTTTGCAACTTTTTAAGTTCTATCCATCTTCCCAAGATTCTGAGTACTATTCGAAAACTTGATCCCGCCAATCTTGTATATCTGAGAAATATTTAATCTTTTATATATCTTAAAATTAATTGTTTTACCGTGAGGAATAAGTTGAAGGTTATTTATTTCGTTGATCTTGTTCACTTTATAAAATTTTCAAAAAAATTTACTATCGTATACAAGTCACAGTTATTTTCTGTCGGTATAAGAATAAAATTCACAGTTTGTCTGATAAAAAAATGACTAACGTATAACAAAAGCTAAATTTTCAATTTACTTTAGAATTAGTAACACTTATCGGTTAGAAACGTTTCATTTTAAGTATGAAAACTTAAGTGAAGGAAAAAGTCTCCAAATTGTTACATGACCTTTATTTTGAAATAATTGATGAGGTCATTATTTATTCCTGATTTTTTTCAAAAGCATCAAAGTTTCTTTTCTTCCGTTGAGTTTCAAAAAACAGAATCTTCTCGTGTTTATCACTTTGGATAGAGCTTTATTTTATCGATCCTTGGTACTTTTCCCTTTCTATGTTACCAACAATAAAAAAAAAAAAATGACATAAAACAAAAACAGCAATATGTGAAAATATCCAGAAGTATGAAATCGTGCGTTAATAAGAAGGTGAAATATAATCACGAAATGATCAAGTTAAAACATATTTTACGAAACAACATAACAAATAAGAAAAAAATATTTAGTTTTTATCATTGTGAAATGACTTAACATGGTAATTATATAAAACTGTGGGATCAGTACAAAATGCCAAATAAATAAATAAATAGTTAAAATAGGAAATTATAAACGGTAAGAACCATTTTCACTTAAAATATCGAAATTTTAACCAAAAAAAAAAAAATGCTTAGTTGCTTACCTTGAGGATTTGTTTTGCTTGAATATAATTAGTAGGTGGGGCCTCACAAATAATGAGGATTGGTTGGCCATTCTGTCATTATAAGTACCAACAAAGTGCGGCACATTTTCAACACACTCTTCTACTACGTACAAAACACTGATACATCCTCATCTTCATAAGCAATCACCATGACCCAACGAGCCAACCCTAAGACCGGCTGCCTCACGGCAGTTGTCCGCCGTCTTTTATGCTCCGGCAGCCAGCAAACTCACCCTTCCGATAACATCATTGACGCCGACGAAACACTCCAATTACTACTCCCATACGAAGAAATTGAGGAGCCAAAGAAAGAGATCAAAACCGAAACCCAAACCCAAAACGACGACGTCTCTCTTCACCTTTCTCCTCCTCCTCCCCCTCCCAACGTTGTAGCCAAACTCATGGGACTAGATCATCATCCCGCACGGGGATCAGAACGGTTCCGGTACTTTGATGATTCCGGTTCGGCTGTCACACGGAGCAAATCGGTTAACTTCATGGACTACATCCTAAGAGGCTACGAGGAAGAAGAAGAAGAAGAAGACGAGAAAGACGGTCAACGGCAGTGCAGGAGAGTCAAAGCGTCGGTTTCTTTCCGCGAGATAGTCCCAACCTCGGCGAGATGGAGTTCGAATAACCAACAAAAGAAACACGATTTCTTGCTCTTGTATCTCGACAAGCTCGACGAGAAGAGAGAACTTGTCGGATCATCGTCTTCTTCAAGGTCTAAAAGGTTCGAGAAAGTTCTAGAAGATTCCAAGAAGCCGCCATTGCCACCTCCGGCGAAGAAGAAGGCGAACGAGAAAGTGGCTAAGAAGTTTAAAGACGAGCCGAGGAAAGTTGCGAAGAAGAAGAAGAGTGAGAATCGAAGTGACGTTAACGGAGCTAAGAAAGTTCGTTGGTTTCTTTCTCCGTCTAAGAGTAAGTCGTTGGAGAAGACCGCGCTTCTTGGAGGAGAATCAAAGAATATTCAGGCGGATGAGTTTATCGGAAAAGAGAGCCAGTCACCGGAGAATAAGTCGAACGCGAGTCCGGTTTCAGTTCTTGATCGTGATCTTTATGATTATCTAATCCTTGATGATGACTACTACTTCTCAGGTGAGTCTACGATATATTAATATTATTTATTATCTATTTAAACTTTTACACTTTTAATTCAAATTATTTGAACGTTATTCATTGCTTTTTGAGTCTCCTTTGAATTGTTGCCAAAAGAGTAATCTCATGTGAGTAATTTTCTGACGTTAACTGCGAAGGAGTTGGTAAAGATTTGGTCATTGGTCAACATATTTAACCCAATTTAGAGCGCTTTATTTGAAATATTTAATATTATTATTCAAAATTTGACCAATATGAGAATTTTCCTTAAACATCCGATAAATCTTATTTTAAATACGAACAAGGAGAGTTTAATTTAATTGAACCTTTGAACACTTTTCTTGGTTTTACTGTAAAAAGCTGCAAATTTGAGATTTTGTCAACATTTTACCCATTTACAAGAATTTTTATTTTCATTTTCTCAATCATTTTAAAAATATTACTTTAATTTGAAAAAATAAAGCAGGAGATTCAGAAAGTGCATCGGAGTTGTCAACAAAGCAAGTAGAGACAACAACAAAATCTTCATGCTCTTCATCCCCAGCGAGAACAAGAACAAATACCAAGAAAGAAAACAACAATAACACCAACAGTGATTCTGAAGAGACAGAGTTTATCACAAAACTAATGAATATGCTCTCAGATCTCTCTGAAGAAGACATGAAGTCTTCTACTTGGGTTTCTACTACGTCAACTAAGCCCGTTGACTTTACTCAGGTCGAAGATTTTTGTGTTGAATTTGGTCAGGAGATTCTTGACCTTGTTATGGACCAGTTAGTTGATGAACTGATCTGTTCCTAGTTTAAATTTTAGATCTCAATCATAACAAAATATGTTGTTTTACAATCTTATAATCCAATCGTTAAACAATGACTCGCAACAATCGTAATTCTTACCACTCCATATTCTCTGTAATTGTTTGGCATAACTCGAGTTTATGTGTGTTTATCCAGATATAATCTATCTATATCAGAACTGAAAAATATTCATATATTCGACTGTGATTCACTCGTTTTAAATAGTATAAACAAATGTACTTATTCAAAACACGATTATATTAACCAAATAGTGCAAGGATAATCGTAATGACTCGTATATCATTAGACTGAAATTGCATTCAAATTCGATATGATGAAATATTAATGCTTTAAAAATATTTCAAGTGGTCCAAATACAGTCAAATCGGTTATCTTCTGAAATTTGCAGAGCCCCGTAACTTCGAAATACGTACTGTCTCCTTTATGTCTATTTCACATGCAAATTGTGGTCTCCTTCTCACGTTACTTCTTTGACGTTTTTTTTGTATTTTTCTGTTTTTTTTGGTTGGGTTTCACATGTAAAATTCATTAATATTTCCCCACACTGATTTATCTAATTTTCGAATTATAAATGTTTCATTTTAGTTAAAATTTACTTTTTCAAAAAAAGCAAAAGTGATAAATGTTGAAGGTTCTCGTACTGGTGACCATTCTGGGATTATTGGAAGTATCCAACCAATTCAGCTGACGCAGCGATTGTGCAACACGTATTATTTTATTTTATTTAAATAAACACATATATTAGTGTGAACGCGTCATAACACGGTTTCATGTTTTCGGTATTTTTAACTGTGTGTTGCGATCTGTTGGTAGCTGTCTATAAAAAATCTTTATAATTCAAATAGCCACTTATGAAAAATAGGTTATGTAGCAAATAACGCGGTGAAGTAATGTGGGACAAATGTGAATTGAAAATTTGGAACTAAGACTTTTGTTTTTTTTTTTGTTTATCGACTGATTAAATCGTTAAGACAAATTCTTATTAGCAAAATAAGGTAGCTAAAAGTACTAAACCAATTTGCTTTTGGAAACCTATAACTATCAAAACTAAAAATCAATTGCTCATTTATAAGCTTTAAACCATGGATTATTAACACATTAATTTTGAGGATCAAGCCGAAAATTTAATATTTTAAATTTGAAAAACATTCAAAATTGTAGAAAAAAACATTCTGCGAGCAGACAGCAAATTTAATTTGAGGGTCAACCCGAATTGCGATCGAATCTGATTGAGTTTCCAAGTAAAAAAAGAAACAGCCTCGTACCGTCGTACGTCATCGAGCTTTGATTATAATTAATAATCCTACTTTCACACCATGATAATATATATCAGAATTCGATCTTCTATTTCTATATATTTTTTCAACTTTCATTTGTTTATATGAATAAAACAAAAATTAATTTAGATATAATCTAAAGAGAATCTAAAGAGATTTGCCTAACAAATTAACTCATGTTTAAAAACATATGAAAAATTAAAAACCTTGATTATCATGATCTCTATTAAGCTTATTAAGCAAAGCATCAATGAGTGTATCTCTCTTCTGAGCCCTAGCTTCTTCTCTCAACCGCCTCTCTTCCTCTCTCTCCATCCACCTCCTCTCCGCGGCGGCTCTCTCCTCCTCTAGCTCCGCCATTCTCCTCCGCCACTCATTTTCTCTCCTCTCCCTCTCTCTCTCTTTCATCTCCCATGCATCTCTCCATTCCTTCTCCATCTTCACCGTTTGTCTCATAAACTCCTCCAATATTTCTTTCAACGTATTACCCGCAGTTTCAGTTCTTGTACTGCTTGCAACGCCTTTTCCTTTTTTCGCACGTTTTCGTGGATTAGTAGAAGTACTAGGAGTAATGATCACTTCTGTCTCTTGCTTGTGTGTCTCTACTAAAGACAATAACTCCTCGTTGATCTCCTGATTTGGCTCGTCAGCTTCTTCTTCTTCTTCTTCTTCGTCAGATGAAAATTGATGATGGTTTCTCCTCGAAGAAGTGCTTGGTTCTGTAGCTTCTGACCACAAGATTCTTTGCATTCTTGTTGCGAAAATCGATTGAATCTCATTGAAGAATGGGAACTGCTGCCTAATAGCTTCTGGCTCAGTCGTTTCACACGCCTGTCCCATAAATATTCAATATGTATTATATAGATAGAAACTATAAAAGTGTGTATATTCGTGTAAACATGTAGCAGTATTAGCCTACGTCGCTAAAACTTGCTCAGGTAAGCAACTATCTTAACTCAAATCACAATCTCTTATAAACAAACATAAAACATGTTCATCTCTAGGTTCCCTTTAGCTTGCAATAAATGTATATAGACGTTTATCATGTGATCAGTAAAACGGTTCTTAATAAAAAGGTTATGCACCCGTTATATAGCGGTAATTAACATTTTAGTGGCATTTTTTTAACACGAGATTTGACTCAATTACTTACTTAACTATCATGTGATTAACAAACAAAAAGAGAGATATTATTGTATAACGGATCAAAATGTGAACATAGGCCATATATCATGATGAAAGTTCACCAATAAACGCGTTACGTTTTAATCTCTAGCTCGTTACTATTAATGGCAGGACAATATCTAAATAGCCTAGGAGATTAGGTTAAACTCATTAATTGATGTATAAATAATATAGCTCACTACCTTATACATACACCATAGACTAGGTTTCCATTTCAAAATGAGTACCTTTAAATCTCACTACACAAATTAATGATACAATACAGACATATAATTATAGTTATATAAATGATATAAAATGGTTATAATAATGATGCATAAACTTGAAATCATGATCGTACAATAACATTTATAGGTTTATACGTAGAAGAGCCTAAGGAGAGAATCATTAATAGATAAGATAAAGTTGAAGGTAACCTTGTATCTGGTGACGAGGTTCTTCCACTTGCTCTTACATTGTTCTGCGCTCCGGACAAAACCCTTTTCGGCCATCTTAGCAGCCACGACTTCCCAAAGAAGCTTATTACGTTTGGTCTCCATGAAAGTCTGATCAAGCTCTTCTCTTATACCCAAAAGCTCCTTTGTCTCCTCTATACTCCACTGTGGGATTCTCTCACCACCTCCTCCGCCTCCCGGCTCCATCGGCGCCGTCGTGCTCTGTGGCGGCGGAGGAAACGGTTGCTGTTGGATCAAGTGATGTTGAAGCTGATGGTGGTGGTGGTGATGTTGGAAAGGGTTACGTCGGTCCATTTGTTGAGATCGAATTGTCTTTCTGACGTAAAGAGAATAAGAAGAGAGGGTTTTTTTTGGGGGTTACTTATAAATGAAGAGGTTTCTTGAAAAGAGAGGAGAAGACAGAGAGGAAGGAAATAAAAGAGAGATTTTAATTAATTTATAAGGTGGTGTGAAAAGAAGGTGTGAATCGTCAATGGACGAAAGAAGTGTAGTTTTTTGTTTTTTCTCTAATTTATTAATTAATATGATATTTTAAAAAATTAATTGAATTATTAGAAGTTATATAATTAATTAGTTGAATAAAATACGAACACGAATGCCGCTTTTCTTTTAGTGAAAAGGACACACATTCCGCGATTACATTAGAAAACAATAAAGTTTAATTACCTTTTACTCGTATTCTAAAGTTTTGAAGTACTGAAAATAGCAATCTCAAACAATTATAGGGGTAACTTGCATCAACTATTTTGCCAAACAAATTTTTTTTTTTAAACATGCATCAACTCAATATATACAAAATTCAATTGTAAAAAATAATAAAATTAGATTTTTTTTTTTTT